>NKZO01001791.1:0-11043 GCA_002370185.1 Metschnikowia sp. 01-655c1
TATACTACTATACTACTATACTACTATACTACTATACTACTATACTACTATACTACTATACTACTATACTACTATACTACTATACCAACAGTACACTACTATACCCAATGTACTACCACACTCTACGTTCTACACCTATACTCTACACCTATACTCTACACCTATACTCTACTGGCTCTATAGTACCTGAACAAACATTAATATAATAGAGTATATCATGGAACTATTCGACTCCAAAGAGTAGGATTTCGTATCAATAGGATCACCCCCACATTGGAATTCATACCCCCACCTACAGTGAGAGTTATATCAACATGTCGTTAGCGACCTGGCTAGGAATAGTATTCAACTTTCCAATTATATCTCTACATTAGTTAGTAGTTCAAAAGGTTATGAGCCCTGACTATGTTATACTACTATACTACTATGCTACTGTACTACTTTACTACTGTACTACACTATAATATACCACACTATAATATACTATACTATACCACACTATACTATACTATACTATACTATACTATACTACACCATACTATACTATACTATACTACACCATACTATACTAGACCATACTTATAGCTATAGTTGTTATTAGATAGAGATCATAGCAGCGAGACTAATAGATTATATATACAACATCAAACTACTGGTAGTTATTTAATCAATATTGTCTGAGGAACATTCCAAGATGTCATCTATAGCCATACATTATACACTCATCCATTCCAGGAAACTACACTGTATTCTATAACATACTATACCATACTATACCGTGTACTACAATATGCACTACATGCTACTATATAGTGCTAGATTCTTGTTGTTATATCCCATTTAGAAACTGCTCAGTGAGACTCCTCAAATATTTATCTTGATGAGACTATGAACTTTATTAATAGTGCTCAGTATAATACACTGACTGTACTCCATGGTTATTGAAAGAACCACCTGATGCGCCTAACATAAATGCACAACTGGAATTGGATAATCTGAATGTCCAGGTACCACTTTCAGACACCTCTTCCGTCCACTACTTAATCCCCTTGTAGTCAACTCATTCTCGTCATTCCCTACATCATAACATATCTGTACAGTATGCACAGTTCTGTTAGACAGTACAGTTAGACAGTACAGTTAGACAGTCAGTTAGACAGTCAGTTAGACAGTATAGTTGGACAGTCAGTTAGACAGTACAGTTGGACAGTCAGTTAGACAGTACAGTTGGACAGTCAGTTGGACAGTACAGTTGGACAGTACAGTTGGACAGTCAGTTGGAGAGCATATCAGATCCATAGCTAGTACTCTCCCTATTGAAGTATCATGAAGCCTCTCTGTTTGATACTAACTGTTAGATCCACCATAATCCAGTGTCTTATACACTTTAGTGTCATGTACCATTGGAACGGTTAGAATGGGAACACTGTAGATTAATGCCCAAGACAACTCTAATATCTGAAGACTGACTAGGGAAATTTAGGACAATAACTGGTGGTAAGTTGCCTATTCCAAGTGGATTTGAGTATCTCCATCTTCCTCGATTTGAGTACCTCCATCTTCGTGGATTTGAATATCTCCACTTTTGGGTCAAAGTACCTCCATTTTCGATTTAGACTGTTTCCAAGGTTCATCTTAGGTAGATTTGAAGCCTGGGGAGGAGTCCATACATCCATATGATGGAGACTGGATGCCGTTCCAAAGACTATCAGACCATACTGACGGCTTAATCTTCTTGACTGCTTCTGGTACTAGAACCAAATCATCTGTATCCACCTGGCTACTAGTCGTGATCCAAAGTGTAGCACCAGGAGTAGCATCAGGAGCTTTCAAAGGGTATTCGGATGGACATGGACTTTGAATCTCGATCACGTGACTCTGAAAACACTCAGTAACACGTGCCCGACTCTAAGCTTCTTGCACCTCGATCTGATTTCCTTGAAGAATTAAGGTTTGGGGACGTTTGTTGAACTCGGTGGAGAGTTTTCGGGGGTCCAATCCAACGTACTGCATATACTCGCACGCAGTCTCATGACACGATCTAATCCTCCATCACGCCTCTGCAAAACAGGCCCGCGTACCACTGCCGCAAACCCTTTCCAGTCCTGCACCGAGCACCCTAGCCTCTCGAGCTCTCTCTTGTTCCGGAGAATTCTCTTGTTCCTGAGCATTTTCGCCTTTTGGCTGCTCTCCTTGTAATGGATATTCCTCGGCTTGTCATCACGCTGGACCCCTCGGGGAAACGCGTCGTCAACGGCCAGTACCGCCTTCTCCACACCATTGGCCAGGGCCAGTTTGGCAAGGTCATCTTGGCCGAGGACTTGCACCTGCTGGGCCGCCACGTGGCCATCAAGACCATCCACCGGGTGGACACCACCAAACTCATCACTAAGATATACCTTAGTCATACCACCAAGATCAAGCGTGAGATCCAGATCATGAAGGAGTGTCTGCACCCCAACGTTGTCAAGTTGTACACAGTCATCGATGATCTCAAATTCGATAAGATCCTTTTGGTGCTTGAATTCTGTGACCTTGGCGAGATTGACTGGAAAAAGTACAACCATTATGATGAGAAGTACTATAAGGCCGCCGACAAGAAGTTGCCTCTCAACAAGATCCTCCGAGATGTGGTCAATGGCCTAGAATATTTGCACTCCTTCAAAAACATCATCCACCGAGATTTGAAGCCTTCGAACCTTTTGATCGACCGCAACCGCAACATCAAAATCTCCGATTTCGGCGTGTCGTTGATTTTGGAGAACAACCCCAATGACGATACCGAATTGGGCAAGAGTTTAGGAACCCCGGCGTTTTTTGCGCCCGAACTCTGCCAGTTTGTCAATAACAGGCTCTCGATGTTGGACGATAAGAACCTGCGCTCCTGTAAAATCGATCTGCGCCTCGACCTCTGGTCGTTGGGCGTCACGCTCTTTTGCCTCATTTTCCATGCCTTGCCGTTCGAAGGGTTCAACGAGTTTGGTCTCTTTAAGAACATCGTCAATGGTGAGCTCTCGTTTCCTCCGGTCCGAGAATCGTCCAAGATCAAACAGAACGATATTGATGAGCTAACTCATTTGAAGCTGCTTATATCTTGGCTTCTCTCCAAAAAGCCTCAGGATCGGCCATCCATTCCTCAAATCAAAGAGCATCCATTCACAACGTTTGATCTTGGGAAAAAAGAACGCACTGCTTTCTTGGACTTCAACAAATCGCTCATGAAGCAGAACCCCACCGATTTTCAGCGGTCCAAGACCCACACCTCTGGCGCTAAACCTTCTGCAGCACTTGCTGGCAAGCCTGCTAAGAAAGCACCGGAAGAATCCCTCACGCAGAAACTCCGAAACCTTTTCATCAGCCGGTCGCCTGAATCCACATCCGACGACTTGCCTAACCCCAATCTGGATCACTTAGGTCTGCCCACACCTAGACTTAAAAGCGGGAACACACCCAACCTCCATGCCGACGAGATGCCACATCCCAATCTCGATGTGGAGATGCCCCATCCTTCGAATCTTGAGCACGTGGACGATCTTCTAGACCTGTACCTCGATGACTCCAGCTCGTTTGGATCCGATGAAGATGCAGAGGTGGTGGAAACTGCAGACCTTCTTTCTTCCTTGCAGTCTCGGAGTAGTTCTATGAAGGATAAGAAACCCCCACCACTAGAGATTTCCAACTCCAACTTCAACTCCACGCCCAAGTCCAACCCCCATTTTGATTCCCTCGATAATCCGTTTGACTCCAACTTTAATTTTGAGAGTTCGAGTGTGGAAAAACGCAGGCCCTCGTTATCGGGTCTTTCTAGCCCTAATACTCCAACACGGACAGATACTCCAACGGGTCTCGGTTCGAACTGGGACCAGCCTTCCGTCACCATCGGAGCCGACTCGCCTCTGTCGATTAAATCGCTCTTCAGTCCATCCAGAAGGTTCTTTTCAAGACTCAAGAAGAAAACAGCGGAGCCCACAATTTCGGCCCTTTCAAAGCCATTGGAAACCGGCAACTATGACCTTGCTCCTCCACCTTCTTTCAACGGCAAGCCCAACCCTAAACGGAACCTGTTGTCCAGTATGGAGTCCATAGGCATAGCCTCTTTCCGAGAATCTCGCAACAACTCCATCAGCTCACATGGAGGACTTTCCAAGATCACCAGCTCCAGCTCTTCTTTGAATCTCCATGCGTATTTGTCGGAAAGTCCAGAGTTGAACTGGAAAAAAGCGCCTGAAAACGCCCGTTTTCAAGATGCGGCTCTGGACCATTCCTCCGATGAAAATCCCGATGCAAATAAAACCATGACCATGGACGAGTACCTCGACCAACTCTAGAACACACATCTCCAAACTCCTTATAAGTCATTCACCTATCTTCGTCTTTTGATAGGTTGCTTGATCGAAGCATTCTCATTCCGATTATATCCGGTGAACCATATAAATTTCCGATTAACTCCGATTGACACAGATAAATCGGTTGATCCGATAGAACTAGATCTCAAGCATAATATTCGCTTTAATGGAACAAATCATAACAACACAGCATTCCGGAATAATTTTCTGGGACAATTGTGCCAGAATTGGCAAAACCGTTGCAAATGAGTTCGTAACCATCGAAACCGATGCTGCGAGAGAAGAAAAACAGTGCAGCACCACGGGCTAATTGTGTGCAGGCCGGTCATCGACTGATAAAGTGCACCGTCGCAAGTGACGTGCACGCAGTAACAATATCGAGCATGCATTGGGCTTGGCCCGTTATCAGGCCAGACCCCACCCTCGGCACCAGGCGGCTCTGCTTTGGTCCCGTTATCATATACCCGAGGGTATTCACGATGCCGTGCCACAATTGTTGATCCATTTTCTTGGTCAGCATTCTGCACTCCGCCAGGCTAATGCATCCATAGGCGAGTGAATGATTCTCTTGCCCTAACCACCTGTGGTGAAAGGGCTGCTTGTCCAATTGTCCTATTGTTTATTGTCCTGTCGCATATACGGGCATTGTGAAAGAAATGAGCAATTAGTCGGTGGGAATTGGTCACGTGTGGCGTCAGATGGGTTACAGGGCACACTTTCCAAAAATCACGAAAACCCCGACAGTTTGCTCCGGCGGATCATTACTTCCACCTTAGCTTGCGCCCTATAGTCATCCCGCCTGTATGTATCGAGAATGTTTCGGCATCTGCAAGGAACGGATTGTTTACCTTTGAGTGCTTCGCGGCATTGATTTGGTGCGCGGGACTAGCATGCACTCCGATGCCCAGCGCCTATGGCTTCACAACGCTTGGTTGCTAATTAGCAGCCACGAAGCCCCCAGATCCAGAACAGGCAATAATAAAGGGGATATTAATAAACTCCGCCGGAGGTTGCTTTAGTTTGCCAAGGAAAAGTTTCTGTTTCTAAGTAAGAGCTTGTGCCTTGGCCCCTGAATGTCCCTGCACTGTACCAATTGTCATGGGCAGTAATTTAGCTGCCAAAAATTAGAGGGGGGGCAAGGCTTCATATTTATAGGCATTGGGGCCCGCTTGTGTTGGCCGTCATAGAGGGGAATGCATGCGCTGCTGCCATGCAATGCTGTTTCAAAAATGGATGGTGTAGTATGGGTTTGGTGATGTAGTAGGGAGCTTTGCTTTGCGGAGGCTGTTTCGGGCGTCACTTGCAGAAGCCGCGTGTGACATAAGTACGGACGCGGTCACCTAACTACGAACTAAGGCCATTATTCCTCCGAGCCGCGTGTGTGCAGGACCGCCAATCCTTTACCCGGTCCAAAGTTTACAAACGTAAGTGGAAGTGGTAGGGCTTGTTAGTCCCCGTGTTTCAGGTTGTGGGGTCTCTGTGGCTGGCCTCATGTGTCAGGTGTTTCAGGTGGCTCAAAGTAGAAGTGGGCCGCTGTAATGTGGAGGGGGAAAAAGAAAGCAGCACGTTTCGCATACAGCATGCACTCACGGCGTCTGCAGATGTTGCAATCAAATCCCGTCCCTTTTAGGCAAGCGGGTGCCCATCCACCATACATAATAGGGCATTTCTTCGTCGCCCACTAACAGGGAGATTTGCGTCGGAACAAAGCGCCCGGGGTCATTGTAGTCGTTGCGGATATTTTTTCGCTTAAGTGGGAACACTTGCATATGCGGCTTCGCAACAGGTTTGAAACGCAAATAACACAAATAATACGCAACCTCTCTGCATAGTACAGGGAGCACTTAGTATTTAAACCATCGGCCCGCCAGCTTTGTTAACCACCAGAAACTTTTGCAGCTCTAGCCACTGCCCCCTCCTTATAGACGGTCTGCCGTGCCCACCGCTCCCTTTCCTTTTTACTTCTTTCTTTTTCGCCAGGCCCGGGATTCGCCCCCCTTTTCGTTCGTTAGACTTCTCCCTCCCCACACGGCCAAGTCCAGGACCCTCTGTTTACTCTGTTTACGGCCAAGTCGAGGATCTTCCCACATTCCCCATTCCTTTCCTTTGTACATAAAGACACTTGGATCTTCCAACCCCCAGCACTAGCCACAATAGTCCAGCGGTTTCAATCTCCTCTTGAGATTCCTAATTTGCCTTCATTTATTGGTTTCATCTTAAGAGGTTGCGCAGGCGCGGTATTAGTGCGTAAGTCAAATCAGTTACTCCGAGTAAACAGGAGAACACATCAGAGACAATAGACAATTTCAAGACTAAGAAAAAAAGACGTTGCACACTTGCGTCATTCCACACTAAAAAAAGACACTTTCACTCAGCCAACATTTCGGCCAAAAATAACCCGATCTGTTTATTTCGATCCCCTTTTGTTTTATTTTAAACTCCAACAACAGACGTTTCCAGACCCTCCGTCCCTCCTTCGCAAGCAGCGGCGCCTTCCTACAATCAATCAACATCAGCCCCGCTCACAGACATTTCCCTCCCCCACATTCCTTACTTCGCCACACACAGAGCTACAAACATAGCTCATTCCACCTGCCTCCTCCCGATCACAGCAAGCGTCCTGTCAATGGGCTCATCGTCTAATCATTACCCGAGAATTAAAGTTGCTGCGGAAACCCTTATTTCCTTCTGTTGATCCGTCTCGTCGCGAACGCAGATCGCTTATAATTACTAAGATTCTTGTTTATATTTGTGAGCGTCACCGTGGGATTTTTTCTCTCCCTCGCATTTATTTTTTTTTTTTCATTTCTTCTGCTTACACTTGGCTCGCAAGCTTGATCTAGGCTTCTGCCCGCTTGCACCTTGGCACGCATCGTCCAATTGAGCATTTTGATTTCAACAATCCATTTCTCCGCTCCTGCAGACCCGTCATTCTATCTTTGCCTGCATCGAGGCCCGGCCCTGCTCGTGACTCCTTTCGATCCCTGCGTTTGTGCCTAGCTTCTTTGCATTCCCTTCCCCAAACTTTCCTTTCATTCTTGGCAGACCTTCACTATCCATGGAGAACAGCCTGCTGCCGCCCACCCTGGGCCCTCAGCAAGATGCTGCGCTGTTGAGGCCGTGCTTGAAACGCAACCCGTTGGATTCCCTAAGTTCGTTTGTCAATAGCTTTGAATTGAAGGCCGTGGGCACAAAGATCTCCCATTCTGCATCCTCCATTGGCCGCTCCATGTCCCATCGGGTGGCCCATTCATTCCCATTGTTTCCCAGCGACGATCTGTCTGATGAGAACGATGAGAATGACGAAAACAACTCCACGCTCAATGACGAGGACTGGCTCAGCTCGCCCACACAGAAGAAGCGCATCAACCACTCCAACTTGAGCACCCATACGTTGCTAGACTCGGATTGCCTCAAGGAAGAGGTCAATGTCGAGTGCCAATATGAGGCCACCTCCCCAATCTGCAGAGAAGCATTTGCAAGCAATGAGCATCTACCCCAGACCCCTATCAACACGTTTGGCGTGGCCCAAGACATCATTCCTCGAATTGATGAAAACGAAATGTTCAAAATCGTGCAGGGGGACTACTCATCGCAATTCGACGAGTTCATCATCATCGATTGTCGATTCTCATATGAGTTTGAAGGTGGCCACATCAAAAACGCCATCAACATCTCGCTGACCGAGGACCTCGAGGAGAAGCTTCTGTTTGAAAGCGGCAGCCACGTGAAACGGCTTGTCATCTTCCACTGTGAGTTTTCTCTTCTCAGAGGCCCCACGCTCGCATGCCATCTCCGCAAGTTGGACCGGGAACACAACTCCGAACGTTACCCGTACCTTTCATACCCCGACATCGTTGTTCTAGAAGGCGGCTACAAGAAGTTTTATGAGTCGTATCGAAGCATGTGCCGTCCCCAGGCATACATCAGCATGAAGGACAACAACCACCGCAAGAGCTGCGAGGTGGAGATGAACAAGATACTCTTGGCATCCAAATTGACGCGGGCCAAGTCATTCAACCAGTTCCAGCCCCGCCGGCCATTGGGGTGCCACAGCCGGTCCAACTCATTGACGGCACTTCTTTCTTCTACAGACCAACAGCTCCTCAGCCCCACATCGTCGGGCGGAACGCTCCGCAAAAAACGGTCGTTGAAAATCAAAAAGAGAGACCGCAAGGACATGAGGCAGCAGGACATGAGGCAGCAAGATATCCGGGGCCTCTTCACGCAATCGTTGACGTCACTCCCGTCGTACGAGATGCACAAGTCGGAGTCGCCCGTTTCCGAACACTTTGTCATCGAAGACTTTGCGCCCCCAACGGCGTTATTCCGTGGCCACAGCAAGAGCCTTTCCAATGCGCTGATTTCAGGAAACTCGTCGCAGCTGCTGCTCTACTCGGACTCGCTCAGCCCCTCGTTCTCATCGCTGGAGTCGCTTCTGGAGTCGTACTCCCTGTTCCCCGATACACCCGACTTCTTTGAAGGCACAAACAGTTCCGGCAATTTGTTTCAGCCCTCGCCCCACACGTTTTCCGGCGAGTCGCCGGTGAAAAACCAAGCGGCAGCCAGCTCGGGGTCGCCGTTGCGCGTACCCAAGACATATTCGTTTCCCAAACAAAGTCCCTACGTGAGCCAGAAAATGCAGCACCGGCAGCCCATTAGCCGGCCCAGCATTTATCCGCATAGCAAGTTGACGGTGTCGTCGCCGCCCGTGAGCCTGCCGCTCACCAATGCATCATCTACGTTCGACACGCCGATGTCGAGATTCGCACCGTCCGAGTACTGTGACTCCATCAACGAGACGCCGGTGGAGTGCTCCATCAACCTCAAGGGCTACCGGCGGCCGATGATGCCCACGGACTTGAACGAGGTTCGAGAAGAGTCCGGTTTCTGACGCATCTAATCATTAATACATCATTCATTCCAATCTAGCAACAGTAGCAGTGATGTCCAACAAGGCAACCAGTTTTCTGAAGTCAAGTCAAGTCTGAAGTCCAGTCTGAAGTCCAGTCTGAAGTCCAGTCTGAAGTCCAGTCTGAAGTCCAGTCAAGTCTGAAGTCCAGTCTGAAGTCCAGTCTGAAATCCAGTCTGAAGTCAAGCACCAAAGTACAATACTATGTCTAGCAGGAGTCATCAGAACACAGTTTAGGAGTAGTCAGAGTCAAAAGTAGTCATAGTCAGTAAAAGTCAGTAAAAGTCAGAAGTCAGTAGACGTCAGGAAAAGTCAGAAGTCAGTAGATGTCAGTAAACGTCAGAAGTACCATCAGTAGTAGTAGTAGTAGTAGTAGTAGTAATAGTAGTCACTAGAAGTATCTTTTGAGAAGTTTGGTATTAGTGAGTAGTATTCAGCAATGGTTAGTAATAGTAGTAATAGTAATAGTAGTAACAATAATAGTAGTAACAATAATAGTAGTAACAGCAATAGTAGTCACTAGAAGTGTCTTTTGAGAAGCTTAGTAGTAGTAGTAGTACTGACAGTATTAGTAGTAGTAGTAATAGTAGTAGTAGTAGTAGTAGTAGTAGTAATAGTAGTAGTAGTCGTAATAGTAGTAGTAGTAATAGTAGTAGTAGTAATAGAAATAGTAGTAGTAGTAATAGTAGTAGTAGTAACAGTAATAGTAGTAGTAGTAGTAGTAGTAGTAGTAGTAGTAGTAGTAGTAGTAGTGGTATATTAGCAGAGAACCTGAGAGCAGTACTCGAGCAATAGCATAGCTAAAATCTTCGAGTGCTAGTGCCTGTAGTAGGTAGTAGAGTAGAAGAGTGAAAGAGTAGAAGAGTGAAAGAGTAGAAGAGTGAAAGAGTAGAAGAGTAGAAGAGGAGTACAGTAGAAGAGTAGAAGATGAGTACAGTACAAGAGTGAAAGAGTAGTACAGTAAAAGGGTAGTATAGTAGAGTAAAAGAGTAGTAGGGTAGAGTAGAGTAAAAGAGTAGTACAGTAAGTCCATTCTACATGTTTGAATTAATAGGTGGCACTGATTGCAGGATTTTGTACCGAGCTCCAGGCAAGGGAACTGCTTACTATGACCAAGTTGAAATCTACATTTTGCCTTACCACAAAAAAACAAAGTCTGCCGTGCTTCCTACAACATATTCCACAGATAAGGCTGAGGAGCCATAAAACATGCACTATTATGGGGAAAATGCTCTCCAGGAAGTATCAGGATTTGGGAGAACCTATGAGTAGTAGAGTAGAAAGTAGTAGAGTAGTAGAGTAGTAGAGTAGTAGAGTAGTAGAGTAGAAAGTAGTAGAGTAGAAAGTAGTAGAGTAGTACAGTAGTACAGTAGTACAGTAGAGTAATAGTACAGTAGTAGAGTAGAATAATAGTACAGTGGAATACTAGTAGTAGAGTAAAGTAACACTAGTATTGGGATAGACTTACGATGACCATTTTCAAGATAGATAACGATTGCTCAAATACCTTGGGTTGACCATATGGTGGATCTAGCACTAGCAGTAGTAGTAAAAGTAGTGTCAGTGCTTCCAGTGCGTCTACAGACCACTACTAGGAGTGAATGAGCCAGTAGTAATGTACTAAGCCTCAATAGTAGTAGTATTAGTTAAGTAGTAGTAGTAGTAGTTAAGTAGTAGTAGTAGTAGTAGTTAAGTAGTAGTAGTATTAGTTAAGTAGTAGTAGTATTAGTTAAGTAGTAGTAGTATTAGTTAAGTAGTAGTAGTATTAGTTAAGTAGTAGTAGTA
>NKZO01001791.1:11091-30462 GCA_002370185.1 Metschnikowia sp. 01-655c1
AGTTAAGTAGTAGTAGTAGTTAAGTAGTAGTAGTAGTTAAGTAGTAGTAGTAGTTAAGTAGTAGTAGTAGTAGTTAAGTAGTAGTACCAGTAGTGATAGTAGTAGTAGTTAAATAGTAGTGGTGGTGGTTAATTAGTAGTAGTTAATTAGTAGTAGCTAAGTAGTAGTAGTTAAGTAGTAGTAGTAGTTAAGTAGTGGTAATAGTTAAGTAGTAGTAGTAGTAATAGTTAAGTAGTAGTAGTAATAGTTAAGTAGTAGTCGTAGTAGTAGTAGTAGTAATAGTAGTAACAGTAGTAGTAGTAGTAGTAGTAATAGTAGTAACAGTAGTAGTAGTAGTAGTAGTAATAGTAGTAACAGTAGTAGTAGTAGTAGTAGTAGTAATAGTAGTTAAGTAGTCCCTTAAATGATTCCGACATCTCATCTTCTACAGACTTCTATACGTACTACGATACGTGGTGCAACAGAAAGGATTGCTGATCATTGACATCAAGGCCACGGAGGATATTGTCAATATTGTTCTTGATACCAACCAAAACTACATGTTTGTGAGCATTCATACTCTAGTAGTAGTCAGTAGTAGTCAGTAGTAGTCAGTAGTAGTCAGTAGTAGTCAGTAGTAGTTAGTACTAGGAAGGTACTGGAGTAGTAGTAGTATGTATGATAGTAGTATGTGTGATAGTAGTATGTGTGGTAGTAGCATGTGTGGTAGTAGTAGTAGTATGTGTGATAGTAGTATGTGTGATAGTAGTAGTAGTAGTAGTAGTATGTGTGATAGTAGTATGTCTGATAGTAGTATGTGTGATAGTAGCAGTAGTAGTAGTAGTAGTGTAGGATTTGTAGCGGAATGAGTCAATCGCTTAAATTAATATACCTGCTTATAGTGAATATGCAGAGAAAAATGTTTATAGACTCACAGCTTATTATCACTGTGGCAGGGTAGTATAGAGAGAAATAGAAGTGTTGTGCGCGGCGCAGAGATTTGAGACGTGAGAAATGGGTGCAAAAGGTGAAAGGGCTCATAACCCGCATTCCATCGAAACGCTCTTTTTCCGCTCCAAATCCCCAAACTGTCTTTTTACCAAACTCCATATACTGATGAACCCAGAAATATTAAGTTCCAGTCTAAATCGGAAGTTTAATTAGTACCGGGTATCTTTTGTACAGTCCAGAGCAGGCCATAAATTGCGAACATCCAGAAACACTCCATGGCAATGCAATGAACTCCCAATCGTAAGTGAGATACCCCAATATCCGGCCTACCATGGAGATTATGGTTGTGATGTAGAAATACAATATGTGTGGGATTAAACTGGTGTGGGATTAAACTGGTGTGGGATTACAACTGGTGTGGGGTGCCACTAATGCTAATGCGTAGACTACGTGTAGAATGCTTGGTCAGATATCGAGGCACTCCATTCATAGGTTCATATGCTAGCGATAGCTCTCCTACGGACTAGTCTATAAATAGAGATGCTAGAATTATGGAACATAGTAAGTCGGTTTGGATTAGAGGATTAGATAGTTGGTAATACAGGCAACTAAACTGATAGGCAGTCATACACTTTAGGGACATAGACTTTTGGGAAATCGACTTTAGGGAAATCGACTTTGGAACATAAACTTTGGGAATAGACTTTGGGTCATAGACTTTAGGTCATAGACTTTGGGAAATACACTTTGGGAAATCGACTTTAAGAACATACACTTTTTGACATACACTTTAGGGACATCGACTAATTACTTGAGCACTAGTATGGGCAGGTTGACTCTTGACTTTGAATAACTTTGCACATTTATTGGAGAGCGACTATACAGGACCAGATACCTAGTCTTTACCCTGGAATTCAGTGGTTACGAGCCATTACAAAATCTGGCAATCAGTCCAACCAGTCCCTCCATGCAGAACTACTTTTTATTTCAATATCTTTTAGCTAGTCGGAACACATTTCTACCTTCGTATACACTACTCCTGACTACTCCTGACTACTCTTGACTACTCCTGACTACTTATCACTAATTCAGACTGATACCAGTAGACCACGTGATCACAGTGTTGTCCATAGTCTTGTACATTTTCCAAGGAACTGTTTATTCAGATAATTGGTATATGGCCTTGTTTGATAAAGCATTGAGCCGAAGCTACCGTCTGTTGAATTATTTTATGGCTGAACGCCTCTAAGTCAGAATCCATAGAAGTAATGATATTTGAGAAAAGGTTAATATAAGCT
This sequence comes from Metschnikowia sp. 01-655c1, assembly GCA_002370185.1. Taxonomy (NCBI): domain Eukaryota; kingdom Fungi; phylum Ascomycota; class Pichiomycetes; order Serinales; family Metschnikowiaceae; genus Metschnikowia; species Metschnikowia sp. 01-655c1. Next base: position 13,320 of record NKZO01001791.1, read on the forward strand.
GTAAAGCTCGAGACCATAGAGTGAATGATTCTGGGATAGAAATTCCCAGTCATGCACTTGAAGTAAAGAATATTATAGACATCCTAAGTATACGACTTGGTGGGAGCATGGTATTGTAAGTGGTAGAGTATCCTTGTTGTTAATTGGCCTATTCTGCTGTCTCCAGATGTTAATTGCTGTTTCATACCTCACTTCTTTGTTTGAAGTCTTGGTGGTCCGACTCCTTCTATTACCCCAAATTACACACTAGTCTACACACTGTTATGTTCTTCAATACCTTTCTGCCTTATTAAAACTATGTTCGTTGATGGTTCCTCAAAGAGGAGCCGAAGTGGCTTGTATAATTTTGAGAGACGCCATCATTGTACGAAGCCATCATTGTACGAAGCCATCATTGTACGAAGCCATTATTGTACCAAGCCATCATTGCACGAAGTGCTGTGATGGCCATTGCAGACTCCACTATGGCTATTCCAGAAACCACTATGACTATTGCCCACTATGACTATTGCAGAATCCACTATGACTATTGCAGAATCCACTATGATGATCGTGATAAGGACTTTTCGATAGCCATCATAGTACTCCACCATAGTACCCCATTATAGTACCTCATTATAGTACCCCATTATAGTACCCCACTATAGTACTTCGTACAATGATGGAATGACTTCGCGCAACACAATTTACAACCCCAGAGTGAGACTCGAATATCCAAACCCAATGCCACATCCCAGAAATAAACACCCCAGAAATAAACACCCCAGAAATGGACACCCCCAGAAATGGACACCCCCAGAAATAATATGACCCACGAAAATTTCAAAAAAAATATTTTAAAAAGGATCAGTTTTAGAACATCTAGGCCACGAAATGCATCTTATTTAGCTTTTAGAATCTTTCCTTTTGTGTTTTTGTGGTACTTCGGTGGTACGTTGTTACTGTCATTTGTTATTTTTGGCTTCATGTGTGCGAATTTATTTGGTGTGGAATGGAAATGGTGTTGCGAATTGAGTTGCGTGGAGTTGCGAATGGAGTTGCGAATGGAGTTGCGTGGAGTTGCGAAATGGTGTTGAGAATGGTGTTGAGAATGAAGTTCAAAAACTACTCCTCAGTGGTGCGCAGTATTGAAGTGAAGGGGTGAGGGGGTGAGGGGGTGAGGGTTGGGCCCAGGAAGAGTGAAAGTGAGAAGAGACTCACGTCAGTGCATAAAGCGCGCATTTCCGGCTTTCGTGATCATCTCTTTCGTGATTCTCATTCGTGATTATCTCTTTCGTGATTCTCATTCGTTATTCTCATTCGTGATTCTCATTCGTGATTCTCATTCGTGATTCTCATTCGTGATTCTCATTCGTGATTATCTCATCAAGAAGGTACAGAAATACATTGTCTTTTATGAAAATGTCATTGGCCAATGTGCCATGAAGAGTGACCTAAAACAAAGTCATGGTCATCACACTACTTCGTACAATGATGGGCTGACGATCGGACAGAGTAGACTTCATGAATCCTCTATAGACAGGGCCTGCCATCGTGTGTCTATTACGCTTAGTATTACTAGAGTACTACAGTCTTTAACATGTTACTATACTATTTACCACAATGTAGCCACTCGAGTCCTATACTGTATCTCAGGCAGTCACTTAACTCTGCCACTATATACTTTATATACACGTCATGACTGATGGACCCTTGAAACACCCGTGGTAAGACTAGTCTTATGAATGATAGCGTGTGTAATAAGCGTGTGTAATGATATACTTGACTTGAATATATTGTTAATGTGTATTACAGATAAACCATAAACTTATCTAAGTAAGTTAATGTAGTGTTAGTAACTATACGGGCTATACTGACTATACGGGCTATACTGACTATATTGACTATTCTGACTATGCTAACTATACTGTCTACATGGACTATACTGACTATACTGTCTATACCGTCTATACTGACTATACTGACTATATTGACTATACTGACTATATTGACTATACTGTCTATACTGACTATATGGACTATACTGCCGATATGGACTATACTGACTATATGTTATGTTTAATACATTTATGCCTTACTAATACTTTCCTTGTTGATGGTTCCTCAAAGAGGAGCCGAAGTGGCATTATAACTTTGAGAGAAACGCCATCATTGTACGAAGTGCTGTGATGGACATTGCAAACTCCACTATGGTGGCTGCAACTTCTATCACAGTCATCATAGGACTTCGTACAATGATGGCCTGACGATCGGGCAGACTAGATTTCATGAATCCTGTATAGGCAGGGCCCTGACTATCATGGCTCTAACACACACTAGTCTGCTACTCTACACACTAGTATCTAATCTCAACATATTTCACTAATTTCTATAGTACTCGGCTACTCTACATACTAGTCTACTACTATATACCCTCAACATATTCCAGATACTCCAGATACACCAGATACACCAGATACTCCAGATACTCCAACTACTCCAGATACTCCAGATACTCCACATACTCCACATACTCCAACTACTCTAGTACTCCAACTACTCCATATTGACTATACTCAATATTCTCAATGTCAATACATAACCATACTCTTATCACTCCATATACTCATACTTATACTTATGGTCATTTTAGATTCTTGAATACGTCTAATACTGGGAGTTATGTTCATTCGTAGATAGATTCCCAATAAGTGGGAATCCGAGTGAATATATAGTTAACCTGGGAATACCAGAGAAGTTAAGCAGGCCGTTTAGACGCCATGTAAGGTGAATGGATGAGTCCAAGGCACGAGTTAAGGGAATAGATGAGTCCAAGTCACAAGTTAAGGTGAATAGTTTTGGAGTTTCTGCACGCCACAGTCGAGTTGCTCTTACATAATGGCTAGGCTTTTCAAATAAACTTAATAACTGTGGAATTGGAGGGTTAAACAAAAACGCCTCTGTCTTTGGTTCTAATGTGACTTCGACCAAATTGATTTTGGACCAAAACAACAGACTTCCCCATATGCCGTTCTACTCATGCCGAAGCCTTTAGAGCTTGCACGCAATCACCACCAAAAAGAAGTATCCTTTTGTTTGGAGGTGGAGATGTACCTTTTGCCATACTAAAGGGTTGTCATGCAAAAGGTTTTTTGCCATACAAAAGGGCTGGCCAGTCTAAATAGCAATCGTTGACTACTGAAGTGCTGGAGTCTTCATATGTGGTTCCCGAAATCCCACAAGTTTTTATGCAAATATAATTATGCAAGATTAAATGGCACGTTAGTACACCTATGCACCTTCTCTATGACAAAAAAGGTGTGTTACCAAATGTCGTGGCCCATGGGACTTATAGGTGGTTATAGTGTTATATAGAGATATAGAGGTATAGAGGTAGATAGAGTGGATAGAGTGGATAGCGTGGATAGAGTGGATAGAGTGGATAGAGTGGATAGAGTGGATAGAGTGGATAGAGTGGATAGAGTGGATAGAGTGGATAGAGTGGATAGAGTGGTGTAAGAAATGAGTGGTACTGAGAAAGGTAGGGATACATAAGGGTAGATGGAGGTATAGATTTTGGTAGATAGAGGTATAGTGGTATGGAGAGTGATAGATAGAGGTATAGATGGTGATATAGACACTGGTATATAGTACATTATAGATAGAATGCTATAGAAAGTGGTGTAGATATGGTGCTATAGATATGGTGCTATAGAAAGTGGTATAGATATGGTACTGAGAAAGGGAGACAAGGGTGGATAGAGGTAGATGTAGTGGCATACAGACATTTGAATACAGACACTGTTATAGATATGGTGGTACATTGAGTGGTGATGAGTTCAAGGCACGAGTTAACATGAATGGATGAGTCATTGGCATTCGTAGGCTCGAAAGATACCTCTATGGGTAGTTGTCTATCCCTGGTAAATCTAACAGTCATAGTCATAATCATAGTCATAGTCATAGTCATAGTCATAGTCATAGTCATAGTCATAGTCATAGTCATAGTCATGCTCATAGTCATAGTCATAGTCATGTTCATAGTTCATACTCCATACTCCATATTGTATACTTTACACTCTGTTCTGACTCTATACTGCCCTACCAATCAAAGCACAATGACCCCAACACAGATAATTAGAAGGGGAACATGGACGACCAGAACAGGCACATGGACGACTTGGAGAACGAAGAGCTCCTAGTCTATAGATAATTCTCTTATAAATATACTATCTGTATGTTAGATTCTTGTTGAACGTTACATACTAAGTTATGTATTTTGTTCGTGGACGGTTCCTCTTTCTGAGAAACCAGTGCGGTTGATACAGTGTTTTTCAAGCTGATTCAAACCACACCAGCAAAATTAAACAACCCAATAATTAAAGAGTTTCGTACACTATTCACAAACAGTTGTATACAGGATGACAAGAAAACCAGTTCAGTGCCGTCCGTTTTGACCCTTGATTGGTACTGCAAGACTCCTAAATGTAGTACATATATAGCAATCCTCCAGATTAAGATTTTCCTTGAATATTTGGCAATTTATGGTGTAGTGGATCTCAATGGTGGTCACGTGACCATAAAAAATCAGTGCACCTTTAAAAGGCCACCACCAAACCTTTTCAACTACAAAAATATGCATTGTAAAGTCCGGAACTCCAGGATATTACCAAACCCACTCTTCGTTCCGTACCATGAAAAAAAAGGTGTTTTGCGTTGGGCCTTTTTCTGCTGAGGTCGCCGGGTGTACGGGTGTTTTGGGCGAGCCAATTCCGGGGGTTGCACCTAATTAATGTTTCGTCCGTTTTGACCCTTGATTGGATTCCCAAGTATAATACATATGAGGCAATTCTCCAGATTTAAGATTTCAGAATATTGAATTCTAATGAAAGTTGGTGTGGAACATTACGCCATTTGTTTGAAAGACTGCGAAGGGACACGAACCATTCTGTCTTCTTGGTTTGTTTAAATTCCTAGTGTGTTTTGAATAGTTTTGAAGAACACTTTATAACAATTGAAGAGAAACGTGGCAGTGAAAAGTCTTCACCAGAACAATGGCCATTCCATCATTGTACGAAGTACTACAATGGCGATGATAGCTGTGATATGGAATTTGCAGCCATCATAGTGGATTCTTCAATAGTCATAGTGGATTCTTCAATAGTCATAGTGGAGTTTGCAATAGTCACAGTAGATTCTGCAATGGCCATAGTGTACTTTGAAATGTCCATCATAGTGCTTCGTGCAATAATGGCTTCGTACAATGATGGCTCGGTTCCAAGATTCTCTCAAAGTTATATAAGCCGCTTTGATTCCTCTCGTTGAGAAACCATCAATGAGAAAAGCATTAGTAAGACATACATCTATTGAAGAACATAACAGCCATAGTAAAAGCCGTATCACATCCTGGCCCTTGTTAGTATCGGACAGAGACTTCATAATACCTCCTATGGTAGAATATTCCTATGGTAGAATATACCTAGGTGGATATGACACTGTGTTACTATATATTATTTCTAATCCCTCAATCCTCTTACATAAACAGTCTGATCTTTACTTTGAATAACTTAGAATTTAGAATGGATATACTGTTTTGTGATGGGGACACTGGTTCATTCACTTCCTCTACTATCATTAAATGTTAGTCCGCGTTCCTCTTGAACAGGTTGTCGTACTTGTAATTTCGTAAAGTATAGAAGCAGCCTATGCCAACAGAATTTACTCTAAATGCTATTACTCACCTCAATATCAATACCACTTCGTTACTGGGGCCGTCGGACGTTCATAAAGGACATGCCTGTCTCATACACCTGCATATAAGCTCACGTCTCTTCCACAGCCTAACCATACTTCGACACTCTCTACGTCCATATCCATAAGTACCTCTCTAAACCATACTTATCATAATCACAATTCCTCTATAAATAGCTTATCTCGATCTCTAACTGGTTCTGTAATTGATAGTTATATTGAGACACGTGGGCGCGTGTATGCAGGACCCGCATATACGGATCAATGTAGAGCTCCACCATACAATAGCCATCGTCTAAGCTCAGCCTCCGCCAAGCAATCCGGATCATCTCCAAACTAAAAATATACACTTCGTATGTGACGTAACAACAGACTATACACACTCCTCTACTCTGTATTGAGTCCATATAGATCTAGTGTGAGTGTATAGACCCTCAGTAGAGTGCATCGTATAGTGTCTTGTATATTGTATTGTATAGTGCATTATAGAGTGTATTGTATTGTATATTGTTTATTGTATTGTATATTGTACAGTGTATTGTATATTGTACAGTGTATTGTATTGTCTATTGTAGAGTGTATTGTAGTGTATTGTACAGTGTATGATGATATTTATAATACGTATGATACATACATTAGACTACTAGACTATCGTGAAAAGAGAGTATTATAGAGTTGTAGATTAAAGAGAGGAAAATTTGAAAGAGAGTGTTGGTACTACAGATTAGAGTAGATAGAGCCAGGTTTTACTATGACACTCGACTATCCTGTAACTCCAGCAAGTTACTGAGCAAAAGAATATGATCTCAGATCAGAAGCCACAACTACTTAATCTTGACAAAGATGCAGAGTTGTCAAAACGTACGTCGGAAGACATAATTATGAAACTCAAAAGGTAAATATTCCTAGCACAGGAAAAGACCGATCAAAGGATTCAAGAGGTGGCAGAACAGTTGTTACCAGCACTAAAAAAGCATGAAGCAAAGGTGACCCAATGAAAGCTAAGGTGACCCAATTAAAGCTAAGGTATGAGAGGAAACTCGAAGAGAGGGGGAAAAGTTGGAGCGGAATGAGAAGCTTGTGGAGAGTTTGCGAATACCCATAACGTTCCATGCTTACTCACACTTACACTTTACTACAGTACATGATGATACTCATGCCACACGACACTAGTGTATGGTGTAGTGTAGTGTAGTCTATAGTGTACTGCACTATACAGTGTTTTTTAAAACTATTCAAAGCATCTTGGCAAAACGATTCTAAACCACACTAGCAAAATTAAGTATACCAATCATTCAAAACGGTTCGTACCCCTTCGCAGTCTTTCAAAGCAAATGGCGTAATGTTTAACACCAATTTTCATTAGAATTCAAAGTTCTGAAATTTTAAATCTGGTGGATTGCCTCTTATGTACTACATTTGGGAGTCTGCAGTTTCAATCAAGGCCTACCCCGGAATTGGCTCTGGCGAGAAACCAAAACACCCGTACACCCGGCTACCTCAGCAGAAAAAGGCCCAACGCAAGCGACCTTTTTTTCATGGTACGGAAAGAAGAGTGGGTTTGGTGGAATCTTGGAAATCCGGACTTTACAATGCACATTTTTGTAGTTGAAAAGGTTTCCGTGGTGGGTTTTTGGAGGTCCAGTACCTGGACAATTCCGGCCGCGGCCCGCAGTTCCGGTCAATCATACCATAACAGTGCTCATAATCATACATCATATTAGTATGTCAGATTGAGTAAACAATACACTATGGCATTTTGTCCAATTTACTTCATATGTAGTCTATAGTGTAGTGTAGTGTAGTGTAGTCTATAGTGTAGTGTAGTGTAGTGTAGTCTATAGTGTAGTGTAGTGTAGTGTAGTCTATAGTGTAGTGTAGATGTAGATTAGACAACACATGTTCCGCATTCACGGTAGAGGCACCAGGTGGACCATAGATTGACCATGGTGTAATGTCCAGTGGACAGGAACTGAGGAAACTGTTCTCATAGTCTTGTCAAGATATAAACACTCCAGGAGAAGTGGTTACTTCAGGAAAAGTGGTTACTTCACGAGAACTGCTTACTTCAGGAGAACTGCTTACTTCAGGTGTGAAGAAGTCAGTCCAAGTCATTGGAGAACATCAGTACCACTACAATAATTAATATTGGTGGGTCTGGTGCCGGGAGACATCTTGGTATGTCCTCCCTCAGTTGATATATATTTCAGTATTAGCTCAGAAATTTGATGTGCTTAGATCCTTCGACCTTGACCGTCATGATTTAAAGTTCAAATATTCATGTCATTTGACCTAGTAATTTGGTTCAACTTCCTTCTCCAAGTCACAATCTATGGTGACTAAAGTGTAGTAATTTGAGCACCACTTAGAAGTATGATTGCAACTAGTTCAGAATTGAGTAGTGAGACTTTAACCATTGTTTGCGATAATGATTTCCACAGAACTGGCCATACACAATGACATATCCTTAGACTTCTTAGAATTCATCGACTTGGTCTTCGGATTTAAGGTAAGCTAATATCATGATTGATCTAAGCTTGATCTTTTATATCAATTGACATATGAGTTCAAATATTGACGTCGATATTGAGCACTCCAAGAGAAGTGGTTACTTCTGGAGAAGTGTTGACTTAAAGAGAGGAGGTGCAGTTCTCTCTGTACATTGGAGAATTATCAGTTCAGGTCATTTGGTGGGTGGCTCTTGGAGGCATCTTGGGATACCTCAGACATATCATCATTTTGTGAATCTGATGTATCAATTCTGTCTAGACCGATATAGAGGTGTCTTAGGTGCTATACCAATTCCTTTTCAAATGATTAAGTAGTCCCGATTACTCTACCTCTTTCCAAACACACTAAATGGTGGCTAGAGAATCATACAGTCTTGGAGTCCAAATGTATCAGCAACAATCCAACACTCACTATATTCATTTACCACACTTCATACTCACAACTGTACTCTGTTCTGGTTCCAGCTTTACCTAGACAGACACTAGTCAGTCGTGGTCTTGGTCTTGGTCTTGGTCTTGGTCTTGGTCTTGGTCTTGGTCATAGTCATAGTCATAGTCATAGTCATAGTCATAGTCATAGTCATAGTCATAGTCATAGTCATAGTCATAGTCATAGTCATAGTCATAGTCATAGTCATGGTCTTGTCTTTGGTATTGTGTTTGGTCTTGATATTGACAGATGATACTTGATTGAGTTATTAAACAAGATGGACATGGTCCAGACTCCCTTATTTGTATGGGGGTCTACCTTCACATTACCAGTGGTTGTAGTAACCCCGGTCCATATGAAATACAGGTGCTGTGTTACCTAACTATCCCTATAAGCCACGGGACTCAGAGCGCTCTCACATTGTTACCGTTTTTCATCAGTATCTTGTAAAGTAGTGTAGTATAGTGTAGTCTATAGTGTAGTGTGTAGTCTATAGTGTAGTGTGTAGTCTATAGTGTAGTGTGTAGTCTATAGTGTAGTGTGTAGTCTATAGTGTAGTGTATAGTGTAGTCTGTAGTCTATATGTTGAGAAACAGGAGCCGCCGCTCCATGTTTCCTTGAGACCGCGGTCACTCACGTGACTCTGGTCGTGTGAAGGCTCACCCCAATATATAAGGACAAGCTCCCGCTATTCTATAACACCACCAAAAATATATACACCACCAAAAAGAGGACATACCCGGATGTCTCCGATACCAGACCATCCAATATTAATTAATATAGATGTACTGATGTTTACAAGGACATGGACTGCCTTCTCAAAAATACCCCAACCTGCATATAGAATGATACGCAGGCCAATATGACTTGGGCTATAAGAAGGCGTAATCCGTGTCGTGGAGACAAGAGGATAAGTAAATCTGTCATGGCGTCTTTAGGTTGGGTTTATAAGAATCTAACAAAATTATCAGTGTTCCATAATTGCAAGCGCAAAGCGTTAAGAATCAATAAACCGGGGTTGCGAAAGCGAGGGAACACCCGTACACCCGGCTACCTCAGCAGAAAAAGGCCCAACGCAAACGACCTTGTTTTTCATGGTACGGAAAGAAGAGTAGGTTTGATGGAATCCTGGAATTCCGGACTTCACCGTGTATATTTTTGAGGCTAGACGTTTTGCGTGGTGCACTTTTGGAGATCCTGTAGTTGGGCAATTCCGGCCAATTCCGGTCAAGCTATCGCGTCCATACAGTGTTTTTCAAAACTATTCAAACCATCTTGGCAGAATGTTTCAATCCAATAATTCAAAAAGTTTCGTACCCCTTCGCACAGTCATTAAACCAAATGGCATAATGTTTGACACCAACTTTCATTAGAATTCAATATCTGAGATGTTAAATATGGAGGATTGCGTCGTATGTATTATATTTCGGAGTCTTGCAGTACCAGTCAAGGGTCAAAAAGGACGAAATTGAACTGGTTTCCTTGCTTTCGATGACACCATTTGGTTTGAAAGACTGTAAGAACGAGTATGACACTTTTTGAATTATTGGTTTGAAAGACTGTACCAAGAAGTACGACACTTTTTGAATTACTGGTTTGAACCATTCTGCCTTCTTGATTCGAAAAATTTTGCGGCCCTGGTTTGAATACTTTTGAAAAACACTGTACCAGGGTGGAATTTGATAACCCCGAGGTACCAGGATGGAACGTGAGCAGTTTTCCCGGTCTGATTATGGGAACACTGGCTGACTAGGCGATCCCGCCATCAACTAAAGTTGCTTGGTTCCCTTGTTTTGAGGAATCATCAACTAAAAAAAAGTAGCTTAGTACATGAACGTTCCACAAGAATCTAACACATAGTTCTTCGTACCATGATGGCTTCAATATTGTTCTGGTGAAGAGTTTTCACTGCCACATTTCTTTCAATTGTATAAACCGCACTGGTTCCTCTTTCTGAGCAACCATCAACGAACAAAACAACAAAATAGACCTTAGTACATACACAGTGTTTTTCAAAACTATTCAAACCAGCGGGGCAAAATTAAACATACCAATGATTCAAAAAGTTTCGTACCCCCTCGCATAGTCTTTCAAAGCAAATGGCGTAATGTTTCACACCAACTTTCATTAGAATTCAATATTCTGAAATGTTAAATCTGAAGAATTGCGTCGTATGTACTACATTTGGGAGTCGGCAGTTAAAATCAGGGGCTACCCCGGAATAGGCTCTGGCGAGAAACCAAAACACCCGTACACCCGGCCACCTCAGCAGAAAAAGGCCCAACGCAAACGACCGTTTTTTATTGGTACGGAAAGAAGAGTGGGTTTGGTGGAATCCTGGAATTCCGGACTTTACAATGCATATTTTGTTAGATGAAAAGGTTTGGTGGTGGCCTTTTAAAGGTGCCGTGATCTTTATGGTCACGTGACCACCGTTGAATTCCGGTCTCGTGTTTCTTTCCACTAATACCAAAACCACTACACCATAAATTGCCAAATATTCAAGGAGAATCTTAATCTGGTACAAACCGGATGCTCTAAACCAGAATAGGTGAAATATCCATTGCTTAAAAGATACACTACTAGATAGGACCGAGTGTACAGTGACCCTTTGTTCAATTGTGCTAGTGTGATTCGAAACATTTGCCACACATAAAGTGTTTTTCAAAACTATTCAAACCAGCTCGGCAAAACGATTCAAACCAAAAAGACAGAATGGTTCGTGTCCCTTCGCAGTCTTTCAAAGCAAATGGCGTTATGTTTCACACCAACTTTCCTTAGAATTCAATATTCTAAAATCTTAATGTAGGGAATTGCCTCATATCTACTACATTTGGAATATATTTCTCTCTGTCTTCTCTCTGTTGTCTTGCTGAACAACCAAAAGTGTTTCTACTGTGGTTGCCTTCATCTCCTCGACATATTCCTCAAGCTGCGATATTCTGTCGTCCTTCTCAGTAAGTTGGACATTAAGGAGCTCAATGGTGTCGTCCTTATTAGCGCATTCCTTAGAAAACTTCAAGCTGCTTAGAAAACTTCAAGCTGCTTAGAGAATTCAAGTTGTTTAGAAAACTTCAAACTGTTTAGAAAACTTCAAGCTGCAAGACTCAAGTTTGCTCTCTGCCTCCGATAAGCTTGCGTGGAAGCTATCAACCTTAGACTGCAACTCATTGACTTGCTGAGTCAAGGATTCTTTCAAGCACTTCAAGGTATTGTTCTGGCTCGTAAGAGTCGAGATCTTGTTAGCATCCCTGTAATTTTCATTGTCGTGACGCTTGATATTTTCCTTAAATCGACATGAGCTGTGTCTCATACCATTTTTTTTTTGGCCTTTAAAGGTAAATGAGCTCATTGTTGACTTTGCTCAAGTCAAGCTTGGCGGAAAATTCGTCGTTGGTTGCCTCATTCAATTTTTTGGTGATTGCACTCAACTTCATGCCCTGATCAATGTTCAGCTTGGTGAGTTGGTTTATCGTATCATTGAGTGCCTGGATTTCTTGAATTTTGGCATTCATTGCAGAGAATCTCGATTTGTCTGACGATTGCAGTACCAATCAAGGCTCAAAACGGACGGAGTAGAAGTGGAAGGAGTACGAAAGTTTTTGAAATATTGGTTTTTCTAATTTTGCTAGTATGGTTTGACCGTTTTCCGGAGCTGGTTTGAACCATTCGGTCTTCTTGGCTCGAAACATCTTGCCGTGTTGGTTTCAATAGTTTTGACAAACACTGAAACGTTCAATAAGAATGTAACACCTTAGAAAGTAATTTATTTCTTAGTGGTATACTTAGAATAGCTTCCACGATGAATACATATTAGGTTTTTTCTGAATATTTTCTCAATATTAAAATAATTTGGACTCTATGTATTCAGTGGTTCAGTCTAGTAAGAATCTATTAAAAATCTATTAAAAACTATGAATTTTTGGTGTTTTTTTTTTCTTTTTTTAATGAATATACTACAACAACGAGACCTATTCTGTAACCCGATGCTGTGGACTCACATAAAGTATTTCAGTGTCTCGTCTACAATAAATTAGCTAAATGGAGATAAAAAATTTGGGGTGCATACTGAATTGGTGGGGGTTTAAGTGGAGGGTAAGACGACGTATGGGCGTATTCCAGGGTGCGCCCTCGGAACGCATCTTCCCGTGGGTGCCCTCGGACGGCTGAATGCGGTGCCTGCCCTCGGAACTCTATTGCCCTTTACAGACGCTGAGTAATGCCCTTCATTCGAGTGGTCTAATTGATCATGCAAGTGGCGTAATACAGCTGCACTTTGCACTCCTAGCCCCACGTCACATTGGTCCATCTGCCCAACACAAAGTATTGGCACCGTACTGCACATAACCATGACGTGCGTCCTGCAGATAACCATGACGTGTATTCTGCAGATAAATATGACGTGTATCCTGATCACAGAGTGACATCTCTTGTCTGGTCAGCAATATTAATCAATTTTGCATACATAGAGGAACGTTTTGGGTTATTGATGATTCAGTGAACCAACTGCACTTTTGAAAGCCATATTTGTTGTTTTTTGAAGGATGGCTGTCCAGGTCGTGCGGACCTCAAAGCGCAAGATCTCCGTTGTCTGCAAGCATTGCTGGAGTAATGCGTGGAAATGCGCATAGAATTTCGGACAGATTGCCTCTCCCTGCGTACATATTTGTCAGCAATTGCGGGGCAACCATTCAGCAGCACGTTTGGCGGCGCCTTAGTTACGTCAATTGCGCTTTCATGCACTACTTTGGACGCGGTATCCCTCGTTGCGGCTGCCAAGATATTCTGGTCGCATGTATGCAGCACCAGCAACCAGTTTAAGCATATCAACCACCAGTTGGGCGTCCTGATTAGTAATGGCACCCTGATTACGGGCAGTACGGGTATATAAAGAGACCCTTTCCCAGCACTACTTACTTTTAATTGTAACAAAAGTCCAAAAACAACCCCAGTCAACTTTAAAGCTTGTTTCTAAACTCAAACTTTAAATTGCGCTCTTTATTTTACCCTAAATCCTACCCCTCAAAACAAAAAAAACCAAACCCTAAAATGTACCCAGAATCAATTGAAGCTATTGGAGTCGTAGACTTCGACGACTGGTTACACCCAAAAAGATTCGAGTACAAGCCTCAAGACTTCCGCGACTACGACGTGGACGTGGAAATCGAGGCCTGTGGAGTATGTGGTTCAGATATCCACGCCGCGAGCGGCAACTGGGGCCGGCCATATGCACCCGTGGCCGTGGGACACGAGATTGTGGGCAAAATCGTGAAAATCGGCCCCAACCCTAAAAAAGGTTTGAAGTTGGGTGACCGCGTGGGTATTGGCGCGCAGGTCGACTGCGACGATACTTGCGATGGCTGCAAACTGTCATACGAAAACAACTGCACCAATTTCATCCCCACGTATTTCAGCCAGTACCCCGATAGTGGCGTAAATACTATTGGAGGCAACGCTTCGCATATTCGAGTCAACTCCAAGTTTGCCTTCAAGATCCCCGACTCGCTTGAGTCCAAATATGTGGCTCCTCTTCTCTGTGGAGGAATCACTGGATTTTCGCCTCTTCTCCAGGCCAAGGTGGGCAAGGGCACTCGTGTGGGTGTTTCTGGAATCGGAGGTATTGGCCACTTGTCTGTGCTTTTTGCCAAGGCTCTTGGAGCAGAGGTTACGGCCATCTCCAGAAACTCCAAGAAGGAACAGGTTTCCAAGGAGCTTGGGGCCGACCACTACGCCGCTACTGATGACCCTGACTTCGAGGCCAAGTTCGCCAACTCCGTGGATGTGCTTATCAACACCAGTTCGTCGTTTTCCGGCTCTGCGTTCGATAAAACCTTATCCATGCTCCGGGCCCGCGGAAAGATGATCTACATCACTGTGCCTCCCTCTTCCGAGAAGCTCGAACTCACGCCTTTGCCATTGTTAAAGAAGAACGTGTCTGTGATGGGCTCGCACATTGGGTCGGTGGCCGAGATTCAGTATATGCTCGACTTTGTGGCTGAGCACAACATCCAACCGTGGGTGGAGACCATTGAGATGAGCGAGGAGGGCTTGGGCGAGGCCTGGAAGAGGGCTGAAGCGGGCGATGTCAAGTTCAGATTCACCATGGTCAACTACGATAAGTGTTTTAAGAAGTAGAGATGACGATAGCACCAGATTTTTTCTAGCACCAGACCACTTTTCAGCATGTTGAATTAGGTATTCTATTGTTGAATTAGGTATTCTATCATGTTGAATTAGGTATTTTGTCATGTTGAATAGGGCACACGGTACTTCTACAGTGTTTTTCAAAACTATTCAAACAAGGCGGCGAAATTTTTGGAATCAAGAAGACAGACTGCTTCAAACCACACTAGCAAAATTAGACAAACCAATAATCCAAAATGTTTTGTACCTCTTCCAGATCAGTTCCGTCCGTTTTAGACCTTCACTGGTACTGCAAGACTCCCAAATGTAGTACATATATGGTAATCCTCCAGATTAAAATTCTCCTTGAATATTTGGCCAATTTATGGTGTAGTGTTTTGGTATTAGTGGAAAGAAACACGAGACCGGAATTCAATGATGGTCACGTGACCATAAAGATCAGGACACCTTTAAAAGGCGACCACCAAACCTTTTCAACTAACAAAATATTCATCGTGAAGTCCGGAAGTCCATGATTCCACCAAACCCACTCTTCGTTCCGTACCATGAAAAAAAGGTCGCTTGCGTTGGGCCTTTTTCTGCTGAGGTCGCCGGGTGTACGGGTGTTTTGGCAGCCAATTCCGGGGGTTGCACCTAATCAATGTTCCGTCCGTTTTGACCCTTGATTGGTACTGCAAGACTCCCAAATGTAGTACATACAGTGTTTTTCAAATCTATTCGAACCAGCGCGGCAAAATGTTTCAAACAACACTAGCAAAATTGAACAATCCAATAATTAGAAAAGTTACTGTTTTTGATATTTAATAAAGACTTCACATAAACAGTTTATTTCAAATGCTTGATCCTTAGCAATATTTAAGTCATAAGTACAAAAGTTTTTTAATTATCTTTTTGTTTTAATTTTGCTAGTGTGGTTTGTAACAATTGGCGCGCTGGTTTGAATAGTTTCGAAAAACAGTGTATATGGCAATCCACCAGATTTAAGATTTCAGAACTTTGAATTCTAATAAAAGTTGGTGTTAAACATTACGCCATTGACTTTGAAAGACTATGCAAAGGGGTCCGAAACTTTTTAAATTATCGGTTTGTTTTAATTTTGCTAGTGTGGTTTGAATCGTTTTGCTGCGTTGGTTTGAATAGTTTTGAAAAATACTGTATTCTATATCATTCATGAACCGATTACATAGGTATAAAAAACTATACAAGATTCACGATATAAAAAGTATCTTATTCAGATGTAGTGTCAGATCCACCATGGGTAGTGATCTACCTATGGAGGTATTATGAAGTCTCTCTGCCCAATACTAACTAGGACCAGGATGGATTATGACCAGGAAGTATTATGACCAGGAAGTATTATGACCAGAAAGTATTATGACCAGGAAGTATTATGACCAGGAAGTATTATGACCAGGATGTAATATGACTTTTGCTATAGCCATCATAGTACTTCGTACCATGCTTCGTACCATGATGGCTTCACCATTGTTCTGGTGAAGAGTTTTCACTACCACGTTTCTCTTCAATTGTTATATAAATCGCACGGATTCCTCTTTCTGAGGAATCATCAACGAACAAAATAGATAACTTAGTACATAACGTTCAACAAGAATCTAACATGTAGGTAATATATTATTTAATCTAGCCTTGGAACTGGAGTTATGTCATAGGTAAGCAGTATAATGTAATTGGTAATATGTAAAGCTCATGCTTTTATTATGGTAGTTCAAATCTTGTTGAAAGTGAGCAATGAATGATCATTTCAGTAAAGGAAGGCGCACACTCATGAAAATCCTAGAGTGTGCTATACTTACTTCTTGATGCTATACTTACCTTTTCTATATAATAGGAAGGTCTAGCTCTCATATCATTCTTATGTGGAAAGTTTAGCAGAGTCCTGGAAATCTATATAAGATAGGACTCTGGTCCATACCCTAGTGTTAGTTAACTAATCAGAATATTGTCTGAGAGGAACATACAAAGATGTCCTCTACTTCCAGACCCACCAGAAACAGCTCCCGTGTAACTCCTCGAGTATTCACCTATCTTGATGAGACTATGAACTTTATCAATGGTGCTCAGTATAGTATTCTGGACTGTACTCCATGGTTATGAAAGGTCCTTCTGATGTACCTACCATAAATGTTCAGTTAGTGTTAAGTAATCTACAAATCTATCTACTGCATATGTTAGAATTATTATGCGACCTGAGGCTCTTGTTGGAACACGCGACATGTGACTGATGTGTTTGGAATTGTTGTATACACTCCCATAATCTGGAATAGTTATCACGTTAAGTTTCAACAAGTGTCTTAACTTTGGTACTTCA
>NKZO01001792.1:0-29419 GCA_002370185.1 Metschnikowia sp. 01-655c1
GACGAGATTGAGTTGTAAAAGCTCTGAGTATAACTAAGATACATAATAGTTCCAGTCTATGTGTTAGTAAAAGACAAAGCACAACATAAAGCGTTCTTGTCTGAATATTTTCCTGCACAGTTTCGCACCACCTCTTGCCTATTTAGTACGGTTTGTAAACACTTGATAATATCTCAAAAACACCCTCAAGATCTACCCCTACATCGCCTAAACCTCATTCACCGCACCAAAAAAACATTGCATCGCAAACTCGAGCACCACCGCTTTTTCCACAATGAACACGTCCCTCGACTTATCGTTCGACACCTCCAATCTACTAGACAACCACATGCTAAACACAGAGGACTTTCTCCCGGACGACGACCTCCTCCCGCAAAGCCCGTCTAAGCAAAACCACTTCATCTCACCAACACAAGCGCCTCCCCAGGAGCTCGGGTCCTCCTTTATACCCGACTTGAGGTATCTGGGCCAAGCAAGCACCAATGAGCTATTCCAGGTGACCCATCACCTACGAGAAACTTCCCATGAGCAGCATCTACATAACGACAAAATAGCCAAGCTCCTTAAACAGCTAAGCGACGAGAACGAGGATTTCGAGATGGACGACAAGTTGCGCACACGTGTTTTCAAGGGTCGGTTCAATGGCAACAGGAGACTCGATCCGTTGGATACCTTTGATATGCATCTAGATTCTTACTTACATGGGAACACTGCCCTCAGCCGATCTCCCACGAAACAACCCCGAGGCGTGTCTAATGAAAACAAAGAAAACATGTGCCCTGTTTTGGAGCCATCTAAGCGCAAACTAAGCGATTCACATGACCGCAGAACTCCGTTGAAGAGACTGAAGAGTCATTCCAATATGCCAGCGTTGAAGAGGGCCAAAATGTTGCCTAGTCCTACCAAGCGCAGCTTTTCCTTGAGTCCCTCCACCTCCCCAAAAAGAATATGTGCTCCAAGAGACACCCAGACCCCCGGACGACCCAACCTCAAGCACAGGCGAAACCTCAGCATTTACTTGGTGGACTCGCTGACGGGCTCGGTCAACGATGCCACTCAGTTCGGCACCGAGCTCAACTCCTCTAACTGCGAGGGGTTTCCCTTGCCAGACGATATAAACGAAATAGTGCAGATCCCCACGAACGATGCAACCAGCCCATCTTCTGCACAGAAAATGGCTATCATCAAGGCTGTATACGGCATCAGGCACCCCAGCCCCGCGGATATGAAGCTGAGAACAGGGTTCTATTCAAAGAAAGAGTTTGAAGATTTCAAGCTCCACAAGCGACAGCGAGAAGAGGTTTCTGCTGCTCCCGAACGCAAGGTGAGATGGGCAGAGGATCTCGAGTGGTAGCCAATCTATGAATTGGGACAATACAAAAACATTGAGGACAATACTCGGCATCGAATTTAA
Source organism: Metschnikowia sp. 01-655c1 (assembly GCA_002370185.1). Lineage (NCBI taxonomy): Eukaryota > Fungi > Ascomycota > Pichiomycetes > Serinales > Metschnikowiaceae > Metschnikowia > Metschnikowia sp. 01-655c1. The sequence goes on from NKZO01001792.1 coordinate 1,415, forward strand.
AATACTTCGCTCACACGACAAACTCAGAACTCCTGAACACAAGGCTTCCAGCATCCAAGATTGCAAGTTGAAATTCTGGGTAATTTTCATGACTGCAACCTTTAATCCGGTGTGATTATCTGCACTACGCCTTTTGGCTATTGAATATACCATTTATGCCACATGACACGGACCAGTAAAAAGCTCTACGTATGTAGTGACACACTTAAGTCTAATCTATGCTCCACGATACTATTATGTCTATAATTTCCTAAATAGCTATAAAGTCATGCACATACTCAAATCTATATCGGCATGTATTTGCGGTGTATTCACGTGCCTGTCTATCAATACAGGTCTATACCGGTGCCTTCACATGCCTATAAATAGAGTCTATCCCCCCATGTATTTCTAAAGCAGGCTTCAAGTACCCGGCAACGTCCAACCCCAAGAATCACCCCTTTATTTCTTAAACTCGTTCCCAAAACACATCAACACTTTTCTTGGTGCAATCAAAAAAAGTGTGGTGTTCTTCTCCCAATATTGGTATGTATAACACTCAACGGTGGGGCTGGGTGCGAAAACCGAAATCCAACGAACACGCCGCAGGGTGCCCGCTCGAAACATAGCGCAAGGCTTATCGCGAATATCAACACGTATAGATCTGGAAAAATTTTCCGTCCCTTACTACTTCTCTTTTGCATTATCCTACTATGACCACATTTTTCGACGGCAAGAAGTCTTTCGCTGACGTGGACGTCACTGATTCCAAGGTGGACACCGCCGCTTTCCTTGAGGCCTCCGAGGCCCTCGTTAAGCTTTTCGACTTGTTGGGCTCCTCCGCCTTTGCTGTGGTTCAAAAGGACATGACTGGCAACATCGAGAAGGTGCGGGCTAAGCTCTTGGCCGACCCTGCCAATTCTGCCACGTTGCAGGATTTGATCTTGTCGGAGGCAGACTCCAAGTCCAAGAAAGCCACCCAGGGACTCTTGTGGTTGACCAGAGGGTTGGAATTCACCGCCCAGGCCATGAGGGAAACTGTCAACAACCCTTCCAAGGAGTTGACCGTGACCTTCACTGATGCATACTCCAAGACGTTGTCTCAGTACCACGGTATGTTGGTCAAGCCCATTTTCAAGTTGGCCATGAAGGCATGCCCCTACAGAAAGGACTTTTTCAAGAAGCTCGGCAGTGACCAGGCCAAGGTGGATGAGGAGTTGAGCACCTGGTTGAAGGCCTTGGAGGAGATCGTGGCCATTGTGGTGGCCTTTTTTGCTCTGGGCAACTACGGAAAGGGTTTGTAATTACATTGCTGTGTTTTTTCTTTTGTTTTATAATTTCACGTTCTATGGTCATACGCTTACTTACCCCACGTAGTCACTCTATTTACAGCTCGCCCCGCCCGATCTTCTGGGTTTCTTGCATGAGCTCATAGAGCTGGTTCACCTGCTCCGGGCTCATTTTCTCTAGCTCCTGCTGTGTGAGCTTGCCCTCTTTCCAAGACCCTCCATCCAAGTTCCTCAAGTAGTCCTGCCATTGCGTTAAGAATCCAATGATGTACAACGGGTTGTCGGTGGACTTGTGTGCCTTGAACTCCGCCTTGACGTACTCGTCACCAAGGTACCTGAGCTCCTTGGGAAGATTGTGGATGTGCGCTCTCAAAATGGATTTGTAGAGGCTCAAGGGCGGGAGGATGGGCTCCGCTTGTCTTTCAGGCCTTCTCTGGCGTATGAGGCGAACTAAGGAAGCTCTCATGGTATGGGTGGAACCTGAGTGGTGGAAGCTGAGATCACATTGTGGTCACGTGACTCGTTAACGCCAATGCGCCAAAATTCCAAACCCAGTATCTGAGCAGCTGTGTCAAGTCACAGTATTACTTTGTGATGATTGCAGTCAGCTTATTCATTTCCTGAAGTCTATAAATACTCTCCAAAAAAGGTCTAGGCTACGGCACAATCGGGCAGAAAGTACCCCAAATGCGGCACCCCAATAGGTAAAGAGAATATTTTTAGGTCCCCAATTCTGTAGCTTACCCTTTTCGAGCCAAAGAAGAAGTACTCCAACACTTAGACGGCAATGCAAGCACTTTTCCCCAAGTGGAAATTCCTGGGGATGGTCATGCCTGCATGTAACAGGGGAGGGACAAGTTTTTTTTTCGCATTACTCCATTGAGGCAGCACCACGAGCGTATTTCCTCATTGGGAAATTTCCTATTCACGTATTGGGTGCAAATTGTACGAAACGTAGGCGACAATTAAAAGCCCCCGGTTTCCAGGCCTGGGGCTTAGTTCATTTTTTTTAGTTTCTGTTCTTTTAAACGCTTCTTGTTAATACTTACCCATCTTCGCTAAAGGGTCTCTCTCCGCATAGTACACCACAAGGAAGCACGCAGTCAGCTAACGATGAAGCTTTCCAGCATCTTCACAGCCGGCTCCATGCTAGCCGGAGCACTTGTTCAAGCAGCACCTACCACGGGCTCGGCCGCATCGGGGATCGTGAAAAGAAACGAAGACGGTCTCGAGGTCATCGACTTTGACTTCGTCATCAACTCCATCAAGGACATCAATCAAAGATACTCCAGTGGCAATTCAAAGACTTTACAGAGAAGAGACGATACCGATTTCATTGACCAGATGTTGGCGGAGTTCCACAACAACAATCTCTTGGACGACTTTGTCAACCAATTATCCGAAGCACCACACTTAAAAGAAGCCGTGGAGAGTGGAGTCACTTCAGTGATTTCTTCTGGCTTGGTAAACGAGACCATTATTCTTCAATCTTTGAGATCCAGTGGAAAGCTCAGCCAGTTCTTCGATTCGGTTCTCAATGATGAGGACTTGAACGATGAACTCTACTTGACTGCACGTGAGATCTTGGAGAAGAACCAGAAGACCGGCGACTTGATTGCCAGAAGCACCATTGACGAGTCACAGCCACTTCTCGACTCTTTCTACGGGAACTTAAACAAGAGGCTGACCTATGAAGATGACCTCTTCATGACTACTTATGGTATGTCGAAAAGAGACCTTCTCAGCTCAATTGTGGATATAGTGAAGGAGATCTCCGATCTGGGACTTGTTCAGGATATTATCCACTCGATAATCGGCAACCAGTCGTTGGTCCAATATACCCTTAATTTGTTTACCAAGATCTTCAAGTCCATCAACTGGTCTTCTTTGTTCACTGCGATCAAAAACTCGGGAATCATCCAGGCCCTCTTCAGGGCCATTTTGAACTTCATCACTGGCTTGTTCACCGGTGGTACCATCTCCAACTTGATTGACGAATTGTTCGGTGGCTCCTCCAACTCTACGCACAAGTCTTTCTTGGGTACTTTATTGAGTACTGGTATCGAGATTGGTGGTGACCTCTTGAGCAGTCTCACCTCGGGCTCGTCTTCGGGCTCCGGTTTGTTGTCGGAGTTGGCAAACACTTTGGTCAACAGCTCTGACACAACTGCTACCAAGTCTGTTTCCTCTGGAAGCTCTTCTTCCGGTGGTTTCTTTAGCACTCTTCTCAACAGTTTGTTTGGTGGAAGCAGCTCTTCCGGCTCCTCTGGCTCCTCTGGTTCTTCTTCCTCTGGTGGTGGTTTCTTGAGCTCTGCATTGTCTCTTTTGGGAGATCTTTTTGGCGGAAGCTCCTCGAAATCCTCTGGATCTTCGAGTGGATCTTCTGGTTCCGGAGCTACCTCTGGAGGTCTTCTCGCTACTCTTTTCGACAGTCTCTTTGGTGGAAGAGACTCTTCATCTCTGTCTTCGTCCAGCTCTGGCTCTAGTTCTGGCTCTGGCCTCAACTCGATTATTGACAGTTTGTTTGGAGACAGCCTGTCCGGCACAGGCTCCTCCGGAAGCTCTTCTCCAGCCAGCAGCTCTGCCTTTAGCAGTAAGAAAGCATGCTGTTGCCAGTCTAAGAAAATCAAGAAGAGAGCTTTGAAGAGAGCTTTGAAGAAGAAGATGAAGAGATCGGTCAAGAGAAGTGTTTCCTCCGCTGACCAGCAAATGAGAGACGGAATGATGCACTTCTTCCTTTTGAAGTAAGCACTCCGTAATCCACGTCATACCATTAATATACAAAATATGAATTAGACCACACCTGATATATCGATAGTTACACTTCAGTCTCCGTATTTTAAGAGCAATTCAATACATGGAAACCAGAACCTTTTGGTGGTTTGTACTGGGTTGCAATCGTGCTAATGTGTACCGCTGGAAGCGCGGTATGGAATAGAGCAAAGATGGACGGAAGCCCAAAATAGCCAAAACTAAAAGTAACAACACCGAGGCAAGACCCCCGCGGCACTACATCATTACAGCTCGTATGGGGTAATAACCCTTTCTGAACATTTTGGGCTCCCCCAGAGCATTACCGCATTGGACAATGTGCGTACTTCGCATCATTACTGGAAACAGAAATTCCAAGGCTCAGGCGAGTGCACTCGCAGATTTAGCGCAGCGCGCGTGGAGCCTAACCCGCCTGTGTGCCGTCCGGTCCTGCTTTTCGGTGAGAGGCTCGCACCAAATTAGGCAAACTGGCTGCGAACACTCTTTACTGCATTAGGAAAAGGTCTCACAGCGACCCCATTTTCTCCTTTCCAATTTATAATGCTTCGTTTCCCGGCCGTCCAATCTGGCCTTTTTTCTTTCTCTCTATCTTTTCGTTTTCGCCACTTTTCAACCTCAGGATTTCCACCTACACTTGGGTCCTGCTTCGAGAATCCCTCGCTTAATTTAATCCTCTTCACTTCCTCAAGTACTTATTACTCTGAGCTGAGACTGCGAGCTCTTTGATGGCCCACACAAAATGAAGACTTCTACATCCATCGTCTCATTATTAGTGTGTGTTAACGCTGCGTTGGCCACGACGCCTTCAAACCCAGAGTCTAAAAACATAGACACACGATCAGATAACAATGGTTTTTGGAACTGGGCCAATGACTCCCCAAAGTCCAAGAGACTCTTCAGTGAGCTCATCAGTGCTCTTTCAGGAGGTCTGTCTGGATCCTCTGGTTCCTCCGGTGCTGCTGGCTCCACTGACTCTGCCGGCTCTGCTGATGCTGCTGACTCCGCTGCTGATAGCTCTTCTTCCAGTACAGATTCTACCCCATCAGCCCCAGCTGTGGCACCTTTAGCTGCCGATCTCTTATCCAACTCAACGGTTTCTTCTGCATCTGCTGAAGTGTCCAGCCTTGTATCAAGCGCATCTAGAGTTTTGTCAAGCTCATCTAGCGTTGCATCTAGCGAATCAAGTGTTGCATCGGATCTGGCCAGCTCTGAGGCCTCTGAAACAGCTACTGCCAAGGGCTTGTTGGGCTTATTAAGAGGAAGCCAAAGTGATTCTGACTCAGCTTCGGCTTCGGCTTCAAAGTCTTCTTCCATTGCATCTTCTTCTGCTTCTGCAGATGATGACGAGTTCGACTGTTCAGAAGGTGACGATGATATCATCCCTGATGACACTGATGACACTACCACCAAGGGTGGCATCATAGATGACCTTTTTGGAACCACTACCACTACCACGTCTTCCAGCAAGACTTCTCAAACTACTGCTTCTGGTTCCTCGTCCAAGGCTTCAGGATCTTCTTCTGGGGGAGCAGGTATTTTCGACGGACTCTTTGGTGATAGCTCCACTGCCCCATCCTCCTCGTCTGTGACGAACTCAAAGGCTTCTGGAAGTGCAAGCACCACCAAAAAATCTTCTAGCACCGCTGGGGGTATTTTTGATAACTTATTTGCCTCAGGCAGTGCTTCTGCTTCCGCTGCCTCGGCTTCTTTGGACGACGATGAAGATGATGAAGACTGTATTGATACTGACACCCTTCTTCCAACCAACAACGGTGCCGGAACAGCAGCAGAAACCAATGCTCCTGCTTCTGTCACTGCTTCTGACTCTCCAAGTGTCACCGCTTCTGCCTCGGGTGGATCCTCTAAAGTCACTTCCAAGACTGCTTCTGTCACCGCCTCAGACGATGATGACGATGAAGACAATTGTGAAACCGAAACTGATATCATCATCCCAGACAATACCAAGACCACCCAGAAAACAACCCTGCTGACTAAGACCCCGGCGGAAACCACTTCCAAGCTGACCGCAGTCACCACGAACAAATATGGAAGCACTGTCACCACTGTTGTTGTTGTCACTGGCACACCAAAGACTCCAGCTTACACCACCAAACACTCGGTTTACACCACCACACAGGTGAAGGAAATCACCACTGCCAACGAGATTGGTGTGGTCACCACCAGAGTTGTCACAACTGTGTATGCTACAACTTTGGGAAACCAGGAGCTTGAGTGTGAGGAGGAAGATGAAGAAACATCTACTGTTGTTGTTGACGGAGGTTCTGGTTCTCATTCTGGTTCTGGCTCTAACTCTGGTTCTGGTAACTCTGGTTCTGGCAACTCTGGAAACTCTGGCGGCTCTGGTTCCGGCTCTGGTTCTGGTACTGTAACTACACCCAAATGGTGGCAGTCCTCTTCCTCAGGCAGCTATGACGCCGAGTGTGACGCTCAATGTGATGACTACGACTGTGGTGATGATGACTACGACTACGAAGACTCTGACGACGAAGACTCTGACGATGAGTGTGAAGTTGATGGAGGCTCTCACTCTGGCTCCGGTGGTTCTTCTTCTGGTGGCTCTGGCTCTGGTAATTCTGGCTCTCATGGCTCTGGTTCCGGTTCTAATGGCTCTGGTTCTGGGTCCAATGGGTCCAATGACTCTGACTCCAAAAAGACTATTGTCACCACCAAGACGACCACCTCCAAATACAAAATCACCATCAAGGGCCAAGTCACCGAGGCCACCACCGTCAACACAATAGTCTCCACCTACACCACCACCAGCAAGGCCACCACCAAAACCACTGACGTTAGTGAGTACACCAGTGATTGCTGGGAGGAGGAAGAAGACGACGAAACAGAAACCTCTGAAGCTGCGTCTGAGACTGAAGCTGCTGACGCTTCTGCATCCGCCAGTGCCACCACCACCGCTGAGCTGTCTTCTCACCCCACCGCTGAGCAGTCCTCCTCTCTGGCCGCCGCCAATTCTTCGGCCAAGGCTTCTACACCACTGGATCCTGCATCTACCACGCAAGCTTCAGCAAGCTCAAGAACCACCTCAGCAGAAGTGGCCCTGGAAACGAGTGAGGGCGCACAAGCATCTTCAACGGCCTCAGGCCTACTCTGAGAAAATGCACATGCACTTCTCAAAAACTTTCTCACTGAGTACATCAGTATATTTGTCCCAGACAAATCGTATATCCCAAAATACCACACGCATATATGTCTTCAGTAGTAGTGATACCTTTCTAAATTTTACATGAATTCGAAAACTAAAAAAAAAAAAGATGTCCAAAAAAAAAAGAGAATCTCCAAAAAATTTAATGTTGTTGTTTTTTTTACAAGTTCTTGGTGTCGATGTATTGAGCCCGGTACTCCAGATTCCATATGTTGTTCCTGCATACACCGCCACATGCTGATCCTCAACTCTTGGTGTAACTTTGCCCTCACTCCCACAGCATGAACCAAGCTACCTTTTTCATCCTCTTAGTCATAGTGGTGTTTCTCATCACCACTGGGGGTCCTGGTATTCCCGAACCCATATTAGATGAGTTCAAGAGTTATCTCAAACTCGAAAAGGAGCTACTATTTGGGAGTGAGTACTACCAAGGCTATGGCAACTTGACTGGTTTCAAGCTCTCATACCAGGACAACTTGGATGGGAAAAACGCCCTGTTGTGGCCATTCAGATCCTACACTCCTGAACACCCATGGAAGGAGAGGCAGGAGGATTCGCTTCTACCGAACGTGGTCAGTGAGGAAGTCAAGAGAATGTGGGGCACAGATCCTGCCGTTGACGACGAAAACGCCTACTTGTTCAACATTACCGGAGAAGCGTCCGGCGAGTTTGATGTGGTCACTCCAGAAACTCTCATCCAACGCTTTAACCTCCAATTGCCTCCTGCTTTGGAGAAATACTTCAACGAGTACCGGAAAGATAAGTACGAGGAGGAATGGCGAAGGTATCGCGAAGACCCAGAGAACAACTCTCCTCCTCTGGAGATCGATGAGCCTACCGATAAGAACGGGAACATTACACGGTTCCAAAATGGCGACTTGGAATTGGAGGTTTACAAGTTTACTGACGTGTTTCCCAAGCTGAGTTTCGGAAAGCACGGACTTGATGTTTGCGAAGATGCCACTCTTCTTTTCTTGATTCTCAAGTTGAGCGATAAAAAGAGCGCCGAATCCCATGAATTCCATATGCAAGCTGTCTACTTTCATAATACCGGCTCTTTAGTGGGGCTTACAAAAACCGCCAAGTTTCGAGGCCCCATCGCTTTACCTCATTTTACTTTGAATGAGGAAAATCACAACAAGACGAAAATCCTCCTCGAACGCTTGTTGAACTCCACAAGCTCGGATGACGAGATTGATATTAATGATATTAATAAAACGGTCAAGAGAGCAGAGACGCTGTGTGAATTGGTGAGCTTTTTTCAATTCAAGAAAACAGGAATGTCTCTGCACCGCTTAAGACTCATAGATGACGAACTCAACCACCCTCTTGGAATGCCTTTACACAACGATATTCCACAACTCGATATCGAGACAGCTTTAATGTATTCGCCAGATTGCGGTCTTTTCTTTCAAAAGACTCCGGATGTTCCCCTTGTGGGTGATCTCAGTGCCATCAAATCCAACAAAATCAAAAATGCAATGATTGCGTTGTTGGGTTTGAGTCTTATTGAGAACAAAGTCTTCATGAGACAAATAAAATTCGGCTCCACCCCTACTCAATTATCAAACATCTCGTCCGTTACTATTGGTCTCATCAGTGGCTATGATCTTATAGTCCTAATGTTGATGTTGCTGCTGCTCTGGATATCCGACTTGTATTTGTTATCTGCAAGTATTGCGATATTCAAAGGCATTCTTGTCTACATCTTGGAGACGCCTTATAGGTCATCGATCGAGGCAACCCAAGTGAATGAGCGGGGCACCACCTGGTGGCAAATTTTGAGAGCCTCTGGCCGTGAGAGCAGCAGAGCACTGAGTGAAGAGCAAGCTCAAACCTCAAACAACGATCTCGAAGCGCAAAATGCCACCGCTGAGGCCGCTCCCGCTGCGACAAATACAGAACCCGTCCCCACTGATCAAGGGTTTACTGTTTCCAGTGACAAATTCATGTTCATCTTCTTCGTCATTGCCATTATGGCGATGATGTTGTTGCAAACGATGTCGTGGAAAACATACCGCGTGGTGAGAAACTTGTGTCTTCTCATGCTCCATTCCTTTTGGCTTCCTCAATTTTTCAGGAGTACTCTCAAGAATAAGCCCAATGCTTTGTCATGGGAATTTGTTTGGAGCATAACCATCTTGAAATTGATTCCAGTGGCATACTTCACATTGAAGGAGAAGAATCCATTCAAGGATACACATGACCCTCCGTTATTCTTTGTGGTGATGGGCTGGATGGGCTTCCAAATGAGTCTCCTATACTTACAAAGCAAGCTTGGTGCTCGTTTCTGGATCAGCAGTAGGTTTTTGCCCGAGCAATACAACTACCATCCCATCATCCATTTCCAGGACCTTCCAAGAGGCTTTACTGAGGAAGAGTCGTCAAAACCGATACCAAATGCAGGCCCGGAGGTTTCGATGTATTGTGGCGACTGTGTCATTTGTATGGGAACAATTCACCTTCCCGTTTTCATAGACAAAGGGGACGACAAAAGATATGCCAATCTCATGGATGGGATTATGGTGACCCCTTGCCATCACTTATTTCACACCCCATGTTTGGAGAACTGGATGAAGTACAAACTACAATGTCCCGTTTGCCGTTCGGCCATACCGCCTGTCTAATGCGATTTTTCTTATGTAATGAATTGATGCATATATTCTGATGATAGCTTTCTACCCGGCTAGTAAATTGATCGGCGTCGGCCATGGCAATCAATGTTTGCTTGGTATAGGCTCGGACAAATTCGAACACGTTGTGTGCAAATTCATATTTATGATGTACTCGGGCGAGAGTGAATGATGGCGCCGTGCCAGTTGAGAACCACTGATCTCACGAGCCCTATTGAGTTTCATTTGCGCGGAGCCCAACGCTTGAGACGAAGTCATGATCACTTCTTCAGGAACAGCTTCATTCTGTGGAGTCTCCGCTGTAGTCACAAGATTAGAGTTGGAGCTACTGCTAGATCGCCTCAACCTTGAAAAGAGAGAAGGCGACGGAGTCGTTTTCTTGTGAGAATTACTATGATGATGTTTTCTGAATGGAACAGGAAAGAAGGAAATGTGCGGAGACATCACTGGGCAACCAAGCATCAGCCACCGCGGGATCCACTTGACGTATTACTGATGTAATAATGTGTCACGAAGTTGAAAGAAAGATGACAATTGTCTTGGCAATCTTTGTGGCAAGGTGGTTTCTATTTCTTGCAAAAAGCTCTGAATGCACTTTTGAAGCGTTGAGTGCAAAGTAAAAAGACTCAAATTTGCCGGAGCATATGGATAACAAAAGCTTTAATACTGCGGAGATCGGACTAAAGTTACAGTTAGCTTTGGAAGCACAAAGCGCAATCGCATCGACCTATATAAGGTTTTACCCGTTAGCCAAGAATTCGATGCCGCATAGAGACATGCCGTACGCACGTTAGAAGCGGAGATCGGAACGGAGCCGAGCCGAGCTCCTTCCAGTGCAGCGGCCTCCAATGTTAGTTATTTTCCCTCCTGGTTTTCGTATTAAGTGAATAGAACATATCCAGATGAGGCCGGAGATTATTTACCATCTATTGATATACTTTTAACTCTGTATAGCGTCCGGCGGTTCGCGAGCCGAGTCTGCGAGCACATAAAAATGGCTGACCACCTCCTGTCGGAGCACGGATTTAAAGGGGCTCGCGCATTCGTATATTCCGTGCCGACCCGACTTACAATATCTCGTCATGCATGTGGAAGAAACAATAAACATCACCAGATGACAGCATCCACTTATAGCAGATATGGCCTGAGCTGCTACTTACCTGGGTTTTATAAAGCCATGCTTCAAAAACGCTTTAGCAGTCTTTATGGGGAATAATGTGACACAAGTAGAGATCGTACCTCGCGCAACATTTAGAGCGAAAGCTCAATCTGCTACTGTAAGTCGCTTTGCATGAATTTCACTCTCCACAAATGGGAATTCTTTTGCATCTAGACATTCTGTTGATCCGATTGACTGAATTGGTTTTGGGTTCATTCTTCAAGTTTTCAGGGTTACCATAGTTACTTATTTTTTTTGTATTTGATTGTAATATGATACTGGGTACTGGAGATGACAATAAGTAGGGAAAAAAATTGCAAACGTACAAATCTAAAAATAACTTTAAGTGGGCTTAAAAATCGTATACACCGATTAATCACCTATAACTGTTCCAGTACAGTCTATTGAAAATATTTTAGCATTTTCACTGATAAAACCAGAGCTATATTCTTTGGGAAGCCCTTAACTCCATGAAATCTGTCTAATCTGTGAAATACTGCACATAGCTGATTTCAGATGATGCGAGCTGGCCTCAAAATCTCAGAGGTGCAGATTAAGTCAGTCCATCGTCCCATGTATATTATTTACTACCTAAAACCTTTTTGTAAGCTGAGACCCGCTTTTCGTCTCCTAAAATGAAATTACGTGGATCATGTACCAAGCTCTCCGGTAATGAGAAAAGGTTGCATAATTGCATCCATTGGTCAAAAAAGTCCATATCTTCATCGAGCTTTTCAACATCATGATTGCTCGCATATTTTGCAAGATCCTGTTCTGCTAGAAACTTCTCAACATGCACTACTTTGAGATTCTTTTCGCTAGACTGTGCAGAAGACTTTTGTTTGGATTTTTGGGCCTTCTCCAAAGCAGAGAAGTCATTAAGCGTAACCCTTAATTGTCTGTATAGAGACTCAAGATCGCAACCAGTGCCTTGGTAAGAATCTAGCTCGCTCTTATGCCTTCTCTCGAATTCAACGTAGTACATTTTCTTCACGTCATTCTTATGGATTTGGAGGAAACGATAGAATCGGAGCGTGTCCGTTGGGAAGGTGTTTGTGCTTGCACCCTCCTGAAGAACCTCGTTTCTTTTGATGATCCAATTATTAAAGATTCTTTCTCTCATAGATGGCTCTGGCACATTGTAGAACGCTGCATGATGGGAAAATTTGGGTAGGAGGTCTTCCTCAACCAACATCCAAGGGTCCATTTTTGAAATCTCATCATCGTACTGGTCGAGAATGGCCTCAAATTCTTCAACCTGCTCGTTGTGGTGACTCTTCTGATCTCCCAAGTCAAGGGCATCATCTTCGTCATCGAGTCCCAAGTCTAGGCCAGAATTCACATCCAGTGAATCACTGCCATCGGAGTCATTCTCTTGCTTTTCGTCGGATTCTTCCTCACTTGACGAGTAACCTAGAGAAAGTCCTACGCCTGGAGCAGGAGCAGTCGTTAATTCTGGCTTCTCTTCAGAGTCCGACTCATGAACCCCAATTTGACCAGTTTCCACATTTTCCTGCTCGGATAAAGCAGTTTCGTGAGATTTGGAATCGTGGTGATTTCCTTGTTCTTGACGTTCTTCCAGAGCCTCCTGGGCCCCAGACACATCCAGACTTATGGGCCTAGAGTCATCCAGACTTTTGGCGTCAGAAGGTTTATTTCGGCTTGCTGGAGGCTTCAGTTGTGGATTCTTATGGTCAAAGTTTACACCATTCGACTTGGCAAAAAGAACTGCCAAATCATCAAAGTTGACCTTATTCTCTAGGTCATTGATACCAGTGTCTCCGATCTGCCACACCGACTTTTGTGTTGAGGAATTGAAATAGAAGTGCTGGGCCCCTTTCAGAATGACAATATACCACAGTGTCTCCGCAATGGGGTACACGAAGTGAGGCAGTAGCATTGGAAGCGATGCAAACCATGCCCCGATGCGGAAGTTAATCTCAGTGAGTCGCGCAGTTGCCATGCAGCATCTCCACTCCACGAATACCCCTTAATAGGCAAGAAGCAAATGAGGCACGTAACAGCAAAGCAGAAACAAAAATATGCTTGCTCTCTTTTGCAAGAGCAATTCAAGAGCAATAAGATGTTTTCACTATACAAAACCATAAAATGTTGTTGAGTAATACAAATTCGTTGAATACACTATGATGAATTCTACAGTGTGCAATAGTGCTACAGTATAGCATGTATGACAGATTCAATTTAGTAGTGACTTGGAGTTATGAGAAATCATCATTCAACTCAAGCTCTAGGTTGCGTGCGGTTTCAATGCGGGGCCGCCAGCGACCACAGAGAATGGAAAGACCGTGCGGCTTTTTTAACTAACCAAAGTGTTGACGGACATTTTAACATCGCGTACATCAGATAGAGACAGGTTCAGGGACAGGTTCAGGTCGTCGGAATCGGGGCTCTCTTGCTCCTCTTCCTTGGCATCGTCTTGCGACTTCTTGTACAGCTTGCGGATGCGGGATATGGCCACTTCAGAGCCTTTATGTAGACTCTTTGCATGCCGTAGAAGTAAGTCTCTACGCGAAAAGGGCCGCGAACATATCCCACACACGAAAGGCTTGGACTTGGTGTGGGTCAGAGTGATGTGCCTGCTCAAATGTTCTTCTCGAGTAAAAGCTCTTTCGCAATGCGTGCAGTTGTAGATGCGGGAGTTTCCCGTGGCGGTCTTGGTGCCGTATGTGCCATTGCTATTGATGGAGTTGTTGTAGTAGGTATCTCGTACTTCTGACATGATATGCACGAAATCCGTATTTAAGTTATTGACTGTGAAACCACGTTGGAACTCCATGAATCTGGATGAACGGCTGTCAAATCTGGGTGGGCCACGAACAATCGATATAGATACGTGCTAGAATGATGAAAGTAACGGGTCTGTATCATTCGTTCTCGATACTACCAATGACTGCTTAGACGGAAGCAACAAAGCAACAAATAGACGGCAAAAGACTGCAAAAGACAACAAAAGGCAATAGAGAGACAGAGAAACTCGGAATGAGAAATGAGGGGATCTGAAACAAAAAAAGATAGATGGACAGCGTCAGGCACTTGGTTGAACAATGACTATGGACGCAGCTTTGACTCAGTCAAGTCCCTCCACTCCAAGTTGGTTGCGAAGGAAGATATAACGAGTGCAATCGCTGAAGATAGGGTTCAGGCTTGAGAAGAATAAAGTACACTGGAAGAAAGAAAGTTTGAGTTATCCAGTCCGAGATCGCAGGGCGTTGAGGTTATAATTAATGGACGTCGCCATTTCCTAGGCCGTGAGAATTCCCCGCAGTGCACTCAAAATTTCTATAACGGGTACTCAACTTCTGAGGTGGGGGTGCCTCCTAGATGGACGTAGACCGACACGTTCTGTGTGCACTACACTCCGATTCTCGAGTCGGGCAGACTGCATGCCATCTCCGATCTGTGTCCTGCCGTGCTTTCTTATATGCACGGTATTTTTAGCACCCAAAAAATTCTTCAAATTTCTAAGTGTGCCCACCCACATTCCGTGTCACCATTTCGACGCTTGCTTCCTATTTCCCCCTCTCGGATTTGTGACTTTTCCCCGACATGCCGCTAAAACTACCATAAAGAGCATGGGAACACCCGGCCTTATGAGTCTTGAGAAGAATGTCCAAGGTGGGGTTGCGAGACAGGTTTCAACCTATATGCAAGATTTTTGGGTAAAGCCCCTAAATCTTGAAAAGCCCGGGTGTGGCTTGCATGGCAAAGTTGTTAGAGATCTGCGAGTCTCATTTCATATCTGCAGATCTACTTGCGGAAGAACGGAGAATACATATTCCAGATCCGGTTGATGATGCCTCTCAAGTCTCCCGTATCACTCGAGTTCGTCAAGGCGAGCTGATTCATGTCGTGCGAGAATTCGTCTTGGAGCTTTTTGGGAATGACTTCTTTGGAGAGAAGCGAGAGATTGACAATCTCCACAAACAACTTTCCGTCTCTGATAAGTTTGGGTTCACCTCCCTCTTTATTTGCTAGCTTTTCGATTTGATTCATGCTCTTCAAACAATCGAAGCGACGGTCCACCAAGCTGTGAGACAATGTGGGGTCTTTTCTGAGGGCATTGTTAGCCTGATACAAAATGAAAAGGGAAGGGGAGATCGATAATACCCCAAACAATAACTGTTGCAGTTTGAGTAGCTTATCAATTCCATTGATGGCGAGACCTCCGTCCACCTTTGTTTTCTGCACTTGTATGAGTATGGAGCGGATCAACAGACCCTTAATAATTGATTTGTAAGGAGACCGGATCTCGTTCTCATACTGAGACATCATCATGGTAAGGTCTCCTTGGGCCACTGCAGAGTGTATATCTGCGGGCGACACCTCCACATGGGTATCCTTCAAGTAGTCAGTGACCATGCGCTCAAGGGAGTCCAAGTCGGATTTGAGAGATTCTTTGGAGGTGATGGTCATGGTATCGTCATTTCTCAAGATGTTCAACATGTCAGTGACTGGCTTGACGATCCAGTTATTCCAGAACCCAATCAAAGTATCGAGGAAATTGTGCTTAAACCACTCGAAGATTTCGAACCGGTTTTTCCAGATGTTGGACGTCGTGGAGGGCCCATAGTTGATGGTCACCAAGATGAGAGGCCAGTACCTGGCCAAAAGACCCGGAGGTGCCGTGGAATTCAAGCCCAGAGTGTCATGAATAATTCCTTCCACACTTTGAATCAACGAAGATACATCAGTACCTGCATCAGGCAAAATTGCTGAGATGGCAGTATTGCTAACCGGTAAGTTATTCAAGATGGTACCCAATAACTTATATTTTTCGTCCAATTGTTCATTCACACATTTGATTTTTCCCTTAATCTCCTGATCAAACACACTGAATAGCAACTTGAGAGGAGCAATCCTGGATTGTTTCATGATAAAGTTGACATTAAGTCTGCCGAGGGAATTGGCAAGCAGTTTTTTCACAGACTCAAAAAGAGAGACAAATGTCTGGACAATAGATTGAGATTCAGCCAGGGACGAAAATTCCCTTCTGTTGTTAGCATCCCCAACAATTCTGTACATCCTCTCAGGGAGCGTTTGCACGCCGTACAAGGCCTTGGAGTAGTTGGAGAGCTTCAAGTCCGTCCAGTAGCTCAATTGATTCTTGGACACCACCGTCTGGTAGATGATGTTATTGGCTAAATGATACACCAACAATAAGGTGGAGTACTCGTCAATAATAGAAACCATTTGGTTATCAGTATCAGTCTGGGCAGGCAAGCCCTTCAACCTGGCTTGGTATTTTTTCAAGGTGGCCAAGCTGACATCAGGCACAGCCGCCAATTTGGAGTCGCTGATCTTGAGATCGTAGTAAAAATCCGTGAAAACCCCTTCTATGGCCGATTGGCTGGGCGTATGTGAGGATAGGTCAATGGTAGCATGGTATATATCGGCCAAGTACTGGTTCGTTCTGTCGTTCAATTTCTTCAACTGCTCAAGGATTTTGGCGGAGATCGTGTTATTGCAGCGAATCTGACTTCTTATCAGACTGGGCAAGATGCCGGGCCTGAAGAAGTCCATTGTGGGGATGATGAAAGGGTGGGTTGCTCCGGCGCGGTATATAGGTGCGCATATATTTAGTCCCCAGTCTCTCTCTCACTCAGTCTCATAGTACCTACAGTAAGTCAGATCTCACTAGCTAGAGTAAAATCACAATGTTTTCCAATAAACCCAGAATGTGTTTATCTACAGTACGATCTCAGAATGTGCACTATCACCGATCTGATCTGTAATCTAAGATATCATTTCTCGATGATTCCTATGTTTCATTAAATGGCTCGCAGTGTGCTCTAAACGACTGCACGCTGCAACCACTATAAATCAGCGACGACACTTCACCTACTCTTCGTCCGTCTTCTCCAAAACACCCAGGCTTTTAATCAATTCATCCACATCCACGTCGTTCCAGATCTTGCGGAGCACACCATCCTTGCCCATGCTCAAGGTGGCAAACTCCAACTTCTCGCTGTTCAAGTTGCTGCTGTCAACGGTCTTCGAAAGCACCTTGATCGCCAACTCACAGGCCTCCTTCAATTGCATGTTGTCTTTGTAATCCTTCTTGAGCAATGTCTGCGCAGCAGAATTGTTGGCTCCAATCGACGTGGCCTTCCACCCACTGTAATTGCCCGAAGGGTTGGAAGTGTACAATTGGAATTGGTAGCGGTCGTCATGTCCCGCATAGATGAAACTGACTCCAAAAGGACGCAAGCCTCCATGCTGTGTGTAGCCCTGTTTGATGTCACACAAGTTCTTTATAAGAAGCTCACAGGGGATCTCCTCATTATATGTCTTCAAATACCGCTGAGCTGACACACGTGCACTGTTGACAAGGATAGAAGCATCTGCTGTCATACCGGCCACGGCACACATCATCTTGTCGTTCAAGAAGTAAAGTTTCTCCGCCGATCCGTCGTTGTCTAGCAACTTGGACGTGACTTTCTTCTCACATGCCAAGACCACGCCATCCTCGGCCAAGATACCGATGGCCGTACCAGCGTTGGAGATGGCTTCCTGTGCATACTCCACTTGATAGAGTCTTCCCTCGGGAGAGAAAATTGTGGTTCTGGAGTCGTATCTTCTGGACATATGTGAGTATGGGTGGTGTTGGTATGCCTGCCCAAGGTTTTTTCTCAAACCTAGTGGCGACAGCCTGCACACTGCCACCTATCGAAACATATAAACACCACTGATGGCCATATTGGTCGGGACTATCTAAAGGATAATAGGAGAAATTGGAAAGGATACTGGTAGAACTATAACTATAGAAGTGGAAGTATAGAGGACGAAAGTGTTCATAAAAATGGCACGTGACTGTACACGTGACACATCCACCTCTTAGCGAGCCCTTTTGCATTGTCTTACTAGCCATGCAATACTTCATCTCCTCCAAAAATGTTCCCCTTGGCTACGTGACACCCCCCTTCCCGTCTCTTTACTGGCCCACGGGAGGAACCAAAGCGAAGTTCCTGAGCTCCTACCTATACTACTCGCAGGATATCTGGACGTTCACGGTGTACTGGTCCATCATCTTCTTTTCATTGGCATACACCATCGTGGCCGTAGCTTCGGCTTCAAACATGATCATCCAAAGACTAAGGCTTAATAAAATGCTCCGCAAGGGCTCGCCTCCCATAGGCTTTAAGCCAATCATCGTGGCCGTAGGGTACCTTCTTCTAGGCGGTGCGCAGGGCTTAATCAGTGGGGCTGTGGTGGGACTCGTGCTACTGGCTCTTTATAGGGCAGGCTCTCTAAGCATGACTACATGGACTCCTATGAGTTGGGGAGTGGCAACTATACTTTATCATATATGCTCCAGCTACAGTACCAGTCTGTTGTTGATATGATCGCAGGCGGTCAGAACTACCAAGGCAGAAGTGAGGAGTGTAACGTAATGGGTTAAAGAAACAACTCAAAGATTAATACAGGAACGTAACAAATATTTATATCAACTCAGGATGAGCAGCGGATGACAAAGATAAAGTCTACTGATCAGTGGATTACTACAGATGGTAGGAAGAAATTAGTGTAGTAGTGTAGTATCGTAATGGAATTATAGAGTCTTATGTTAATAGGAATAGAAATTTCACTCTGATAGATGTGGGAATTAAATAAGTATATGAACAAATAATTGTGGCTCTTCAAGAAAGTTGGACTCTAACTAGTCCTAAAACCTTTACACTTTTTCATTAGTACCAGGCGTCCCACCAGGAACCAACAAGCAGAGCAGCTACTACTACTACAGGCTCAAGAACTTAACTATAGAGCTCATTACTTAAAAAAAGATGTACCACTATATAGAAATACACCTTTTCCTTGAAACATGTTCCTTTCATACGAATCTATGCCCTCATTATGCAAACCTTATCTCTTGTACGAACCTACACTTCATGTACTCTTAGCTAATCCTGAGCACACCAGAAACTAGTCTGGTACCATGGTTTCCACACCACTTTTCTCATATAATTTATAGAAATTAAAGTTTTCGTAGATTCAAGGGCTTTCACCTGGTAATACAAAACAATTGGAAGTAATCATTTCTGCTAGTTTCTGCCGTATAGCTTAGTTATGATTGATAGGCTTACGGGTCCAGATAAGAGTAGACTGCGAAAGGCAGAGGCTGTACATGTGGGGCCGCGCCATGAGTGGACACACCCGAGTGCTCCCATTCTTCCACCAGAACCCAGTCAAACGCCTCTAATCAGGGACGGCTTCACTCAAAATAACCAGGATGAGCAGCACAGAGCCCCTGCCGAAGCTCGGGGACTTTGACTTCATCGAGATCCACTCGCTCTCCCATAAGTTTAGCCATCCACATACCCCAGATTCCGACAAGCTGGTTCTTGCAGAAAAAGCTCTACATTTGATGGACAAGTACCAGGCGCTTCATCCTTGCCACCAGCAAATGTGCACATTCCTTCAATCCATAAACAGCGACCAAATCTCCCATTTCGGAGAGGAGTGGATCATTTCCATCAAAGACCATACCACAACTTCAAATCTTACCAACGAAGATACGGTGTTTAGTGGCAATAAGGAGAAAATGCTTCTAAACATTGTGCCGCTACTAAAGAGCCTGTTTGTTCGGGCGGATTTCCATATGCTAGAATATTACCTTAACAAGTTGAACCTCTCCACGCAGTTCCCAAGCAATGTGTACGACGAGGGCTCGTTTGCCAAGAACCGCTACTTTGAGTTTGCTTTCTACCAAATTCTCTGCGTTCTCTTTGGTCAATTCTGGTTCCACGATCTCGATGCTGGTGAGAACCCAGATGCCCATAATAGTGCCAATTCAACCAGTGACACTCTCGACTGGACGGTGATTGAGAAGAAGGCCGATTCGTACTTCGCCAGCTGCGAGAGTATCCCGGATTTCTCCTTGGAAAAATTACCAGAAGGGGCTGAATCTTCCGAGCTTAACTTCTACTGGGCCATTAAGTGGTGCTGTGCATTTATTAAGTTCAAAGAAAATCGATTCAATGAGTTTGTGGAGAGTTTTCAGGCCATAAAACATAACCTTGCAGTCCTAGAAAGCTTGAGCCTCCACTCAGAGGCCCTTGTTTTCTACGCCATAGCTTGCATAGCTACACGGCCATTTAAAGACTTGACCTTCAGCTCCGAAGACGACTTGGTGGACTTCTATACGTCAAGCTCGCTAATCGCCACCAACATATACCAGCTTTTGGACCAGTTGCTGGTAGCGAACTTTGTTGAAGCCAAGAATCTCTTCAAGTCAGAAGGTTATTTGCTGATTCTAGACTCATCCATTGAATATGCGCTCCCAGCCAAGACGGTGGGAACGTTCTGGGACGCTTTAGAGGTAATCATCGACCTGAAAGTCTTTCTCATGATAATGTCCATGACCAAGTACATTCCACGGGCTAAGATGCTTGAGAAAATGGGGTATGCTGAAGCGGAACAAGTTGTTAAGGATTCTGTATCGAACAATATGGTGCTCCTATTATCTGTCTTGAGTCTTGGCAAAGCAAATGTATATTATCACCAGGAGGACGATCGCTTTTGCAATCTTCCAATTGAAAATGAAGCTCAAGTGCTAGACCTAAAGGAGCAGTTGGCCAAGGTCGACCATACCATTAAAGCGGAGGCCATTGCAACGCAGATGCGGGGTCTTCTAGTGTCCAACTTCTTCAAGGACTTGAAAGACTCTCAGGAATGAGATGAAGGCTGTGCCATATAATACTTCCACGCGAGCTTCATGACCTGAAGCCGTCCACTCATTGGCTCAAATTTAACCCCAGCAACATCAAGGTCGGTGGGCTCTCCCGAGAGTAGTTTCGATATGAGGAAGCACGTGATCATGATAAGAAACACGCCACAGTCATCGAAGTTGTCCTGTTGGTCACAGGTCTTCTTGACAATCAACAATTTTGTGGTGGACTTGAACAATATTTTAGTTATGCGAGACGTTAGCTTTTTGAGAAGATTATCGTTTTCAGCATCGGCATCGAAGGCCATGGAATCATACACAAAGAGCTTTTTTTCGGCGATACTCAAGATGCAAAGAGCCCAGTGGTCGCCGTTATTTGCATCCTCCAAGTCAACATAGTCGCAGTCCTCCATGAAGTTGAAGGGAATGAACACTAGTTTCAGTTTGCGCAAGTCGTCCATAGGAAGCATATCCTTAAGATCCTCTTCCACTGGGTAGTGCATCAAGAGCTGGACAACCGAGGGGTACAAGAGGTGGATGTGGTGGGCGAAGTTGGAAGGTTTAAGAAAGAGCTCCTGCACAAGCTCATATATGAACGAGATGTTGTTATCATTGAGCCATTCTCCTGGAACAAGGTGGCTGGCGTCGGATTTATAGAATGCAATCAGTTTGAACTGGAACAATTTCACATCAGACCCCAGCGTTTTGTCTTTTATTTGTTTGTATAGCGCCTTGAGTTCTTTCAGAGCCACGTACGGATTATAACCTGTGCCATTGTAGTCGGTGCCCGCCAGGCCAGTTCGCTTGGCAAGCACCTTACTCTCCCGTTTGGCTTCTTTAATGGCCTTTTTGGCTTCCCGTTTCTCCTTCCTGCTCTGAGGAGGCGTCTTGGGGGCTTCACAATTGGAGTCTTGAGTCTCAGAGGGTTCGGCTTCGGGAAGATGTGCGGCCCAATCGAGCAGTTCTAGCCCATCGGTGATAACTTGCTCTTTGGAAGCCTTGCACTTTTCTGCAGTGAACACAAGCCCCTTATAAGTATCCCACACATACAGCATAGTCTCTGCTCTGTGTCAGTGCAGTGTAGTCTAGTATGACATCTTTCCATGCAAGATGGCTAGTAGCGCGACAGAGGTGCATCGTACAGAGACTCCAACTTCAGATACTCAGGCTCTTCAACCACTCAGTACTTCCGATCACCAAGTACTTCTTAAAATTTGGAATTTACTTATTCCCGTTAATGTCTTTCTGCTTAAAGCCTGCTCTGGCATGCAAGCGGTGGTCGTCAAGCCTAGCCTCTCGACTGGCCCTTAGAGTGCCCTATAAAACAGGGCAGCCCATGCACGAGACCAGAACACATATGATACCCAAAGCAGGGGAATTGACGCCTGGGATTTCTGCATTGGAGTACTATAATAGGCGGCTAGCATTGAGCAAAGAAATGCCAGCTCGGTCCGTGGCCATTCTTCCCGGAAACCGCGTTCTACATAGCTCTGGAAGTGTCTTCTACGACTTCCAACAGGACAACAACTTGTACTACTTGACCGGGTGGCTTGGCCCCGAGTCCGTGGCTCTTATAGAGAAAGTCGCCGATAACGGCACCGACGACGATGTGGTATTGCACATGTTGTGCCAGCCAAAAAATGCCTCCACAGACTTATGGGAAGGTGACAAGAACGGGCTCGAGGGAGCGTATGACTTCTTCAATGCCGACCACGTGGAGAGCATCAATAGGGTGGACTCGTATGTGCAAAGGGTCGTTAATAGAAACGATGTGGTCTTTTATGATGGAGTATCTGAGAGCAGCACCAAGTTCTCCCAGTTCTTCAGTTTCCAGAGCTCTTTACCCTACACTTCCACGATTTCCGACCTCTTAAAGAGATCCAGGATAACCGTACGTGCTCTCAAACCAATTTTAGAGCAGCAGCGTCTGGTCAAGTCGGAAGCAGAAATAAAGGTCATGCACAAGGCAGGTCAGATCTCTAGCAGAGCCATTAACTGCGCCATGGCAAAGGTGGGTTCAGATGCACCCTTCAAAACAGAGAAAACACTCGCCAAGTACCTAGAGTATGCTTTTGTTCGAGGTGGCTGTGATAAACAAGCCTACATTCCTGTGATTGCCAGTGGAGAAAATGCCTTGACCATCCACTATACGCGAAACGATGATTTGTTGTATGAGGACGAGTTGGTGTTCATAGATGCCGGAGGTAAATTAGGAGGCTACTGTGCAGATATTTCACGGGCCTGGCCCAACCACGCTCGAGGATTCTCCGATGCACAAAAAGACATCTACAATGTGGTTTTAGCTGCAAACAAGGCCTGCATAGACCGCTGCTCTGAGGCCGATGCTATGTCCTTACAAGACCTCCACAATTTGGCCGTGGTGACCATGACCCAAGGATTAAGAAGCTTGCCAGGATTCTCTTCGCTCACCAGAGCAGAGGTTTCTCGTGACTTGTTTCCTCATTACATTGGGCACCATTTGGGGCTTGATTTGCACGATGTGCCCAGCGTATCGAGACATGCCAATTTGAAAAAAGGTAATGTGGTGACGATTGAGCCGGGATTATATATTCCGTTCAACGATAAGTGGCCTCGGCACTTCCAGGGCATTGGGGTCCGTGTGGAAGACGATATTGCCTTTGGCAAAACCCAGCAGGACACCAGAAACCTCACCAGCCTATGTGTGAAGGAGATCCAGGACATAGAGGCATTGATCACCGGAGGAAGGGTGACCACGCCAGGGGCCTACGATGAGTTGGTCGATATCGATATTTAGTCATTATTCATCCACTTATATACACGGTCCTAAGCTCAACGGCCCACGTTCAACAACAAACTGTTGTTCTTGCCCTCTTCACCAGCCTTGCCGGATGGCAAATAAGACACGTTGGGCGACAGGGCCAACGTCTGGGCAATGTCCTTGGATGCTTCCAATCTTCTGATCTTCAACAATCCATCACCAGCCTTGGCCAAAGCCTTGGACACAGTCTCAGCTGCATCGGCCTCACCCTCTGCGCGGATCACTGCAGCCTTTCTCTCCTGCTCTGCGCGGTCAACCAAGTACTTGGCTCTCTCTGCATCCTGCTGAGCAATCTGCTTCTGCTCCACGGCCTTGGTGAACTCCGTGCCGAAAGCCATGTGTGTGATGGAAACGTCCTCCAAGCGTATGTTGAACTCGTTGGCTCTTCTGGAGAGCTCCTGGCGAATCCGAGCGGACACAACCTCTCTCTGCGTGATAAGTTCGGCGGCGTCGAATTGCGCAACGCAACTTTTCAACACCTCGTTTCCAATGGCTGGCAACACCCTCTCATCGTAATCCATACCGAGCGTCTGGTAAATCGTAGGCAACTTCAACACCTCAGGTCTATGCAACACCCTCAAGGTCAAGGACACGTTCTGCAAATCCTTGGATCCGGTGGTGGTGGCAATTGTCTTTGGCTTGGTCCGCACATCGTAAATGATGGCTTTCTGCAACCATGGAATCACGAAATGAGTACCTTCGCCTATGACGTTGGGCTGCACACCGTTCAACCGATCGAAAATGACGGCTCTTTTTCCACCCTCTACGTCATAAATGGCCGATTGGCCAAGGGTGATGGCAATACCCATTGGGATTGCAATACGGGAGATAATGTCTGCGGGTTTGAAAGGCATCAGAGTAGTAGTTGGTCTTTGATCGTGCGGTATGAGGAACTTTGAGGTTGGGTGAGGGAGGGGGAGGCAAACTTTGCTGGTGTACGGATGTGCGTGTGGCACTTTAGGCTAGTTTAAACGAGTATTATTAGAAAATAGCTAAATGTTTTATTTCTCCCTCAGTGAAGTGGAGTGGCGATGCTAGTGGATTTCACTTGGCCACTATTGCCTATGAAGTAAGATCGCTTCCGTAGGCGTCTAGTTGTTGGTTCCAGGACTGACGCTCAGCCTTTCTTCTATTATACATCGAGATTGAACCTCGTAGGCAGTGGGTCCGCTACTCAATGAAGTAGACCAAAGTCCAAGCCGCGCCGGCAGCAACAGACCCGATAATGACCATTTGGAGACCTTCGGTGACCTTCTTGAACGTTCCACAGTCATCACCCAAGGAAACAGAAGTCTTGACGAAGCCAAAAACAAACAATGTGAGGATCATGACGAGGACAGAAATGATGAGACCTGTTTTCACAACGTCACAGAAAAAGTATGGGAGTAGAGGGATGAAGCCTCCGAGGAAATAGCCTGAGCCGATAGTTAAGGCGGAGGTCAATTCTCTTCCCTCAGCAGGTTCTTCCAAGCCCTTACCAAAACGGATGACAAAGTCAATGAGTTCCTTTGGAGACGAGTCCAAGTCTCTCAAAAAAGAAGCGATTGTTTCTTCGCTGGCGCCCAATTCAAACATGATTTCGGCAGCTTCCTGGTTGATGGTCTCAGGTTTCTTGAAGAATTGCAACTTCTCCTTCTTGACTTCACTCTTGTAGTAATCCATTTCACTCTTGGCGGCCAAATAGCCTCCCAAGCCCATAGAAATGGCACCGGAGACCAATTCGGCCATACCACCGGTGATGACAAGCTTGGACGAGCCCAAGGAGGACAAGCCTGCGGTCAATGCAAATGGAACGGTCAATCCATCGGAAAGACCTATGATGATATCACTCATGACACGAGGATCGAAGGAGTTGATGAACCCAGTGGCCTCGTCGTCGTCAGAGGACTCGCTGTTACCAGCGTTCTTCACAGCACTGAGAATGGCTTCTTCGGAAGCCGCTTCTCGTGCTCTGTCAGAGCCTTGCTCCGTAGATCCGTAAGGGATCTGATTGTTTTCGATCAAGCGTTCTGCCCGTCTCAATTCCTCATCCTCTGCAGAAGGTTGAAGGAACTTGGCAATCGCATTCTTGATGGTCACCAACATTGTGTAATGAATATGTTGAGGGTGTTTGAATGTGTTTAAGGATTCAAATGCTTGGGTGTTTCACTGTTTGGGTGTTTCAGTGTCGTGTGTTTGTGGAATGTGAGGCTAGTCCATGCAATGGGGGCTGGGTGGGAGTAGGAAAAACTCGATTGCTGTAGTGTCTAGACTAATCCGAGTCGGGAATTCAAGGAAGGTCCAGGAAAACGCTGAGTGTTTAAAAAGCAAAAAAGTGCAGTGAGTAGAAAGATGCTATAGTTTCTGGGAGAAAGAAAAGAAGACAAAGGATGAACTTTCACAGCCGCGAGCTTTTAACTGTTGCATCTCAAGCATATCAGTAAAAATGGAGGCGATTGTTCCAGGCGCGCGAGGCGCGCCTGCACACAGTGACACGCTTACATATACTTGTGTTCTGATTGGCCCGCACTGTTAGGTTTTAGCGACTTCATCACCTTACGTGGCAGACCTTAATTTGAGATGCGGTGCTGCATCTGCTGCCTGCCCACCGGAAAACTAAGATGAGTCTAACGTTTATCGGATGCGGAGAAGGTAAAAGAGAGTCCCCACAAATACGTCAAAAAAAAACGTTTCCCATTGTCTTCGGCGATTTGTCTGTATACAATAGCATTTCGAGATTATCAAAATAATATTTGAATAGGACCTTTAATTTTAGCCACTGGTGCACTCCGGTAAAAAAGGCTTATGGTAGCTAGCGAGGCCATTCACACTAAAGATGTTTTACCTTCAGCATACCCTTTGCAGAGCACAAATGTCTCGCTTCAACACATCCACACTTTTCACTCCCGTAATACTGTGGACTCTGGTCATAAATCTGTAGCATTTGCACCGTTATTACTCATGGCCATTGATTTCCCATTTGGAGTGGTTATAGTGGTTATTCTATAGCTTATTTTGCCTGTACACCAAGATCTGATTCACAATATCAGTCACACATTTTTCTAAGGAAACAAAGTCAAACCTCAAAATCTCCCGTGTGGCTTTATTGCTGGTGGCAGCCAAGGTACTGACATCGGTAGGACCCGAGCCTGGGGTTCCCTTTGGACTCTGGAGGTCAGGGAACTTGGCATTGATCACATCGAGCATCATTTGCACACTGAACTTGCCATTGGTCATGTACAAGCGTTTTTCCTTTGTATTGATTTTTTCAAACGCTGCTAAATGGGCCAATGCAACATCCCTAACATCCACGTACCCACCTTTATCGTTATCAAAGATCTCGCCAGTCTTTAAGTTAATCAAACCGTTCACCATTTCATTGGACGTGTTGAGTTTGTCCGAGACTTCATTGGCAAACGCCTGAGGACCAAACACGTAGACCGGGTTTACTGTGGATAATGTGGGGAACTCGGGGTTGCTTTTATAGTATTCCCAGGCCAACTTTTCTGCAAAAGACTTGGCCCCGTAGTATGCACTAATAGGATCTTTGATTGCATCCTCGTAGGAGATGTTATTCCAGGAAGTTTCATCAAAAGAAAGGGCGGCGTTCTGCTCGTCATCGGCCGAGTAAATGGCCGCGTCACTAGACGTGATCACCAATCGCTTCAACAAGGTGTTGCCCTTTTCCACCTGCTTCTTGATTGACTCCAAAACACTCTTGGTTCCGTTGATTGCAGGAAGAATAAGGTCTTTCTCTGGGTCCGTGGTATCGTAGAAGAACGGTGAGGCTGTGTGGAGAACAATGGATATGTCGTGATATGTCTCGAACACCGGGTCGAAGGTGCCCGGAGTAGAGATATCGGGCACAATGGCATACTCAAAGAGTCCGTCATTGACAGTGTTCAAGTTTGTCTTGAGTTTCTCTCCTTTTTCAGCCAGACGAACGGTCCCCACCACCGAGTAGTGCTTCGAAACAAGAAGCTTGACAATGTGCTGAGCAATGAAACCTGATGCTCCAGTCACAAGGATCCGTGTCATGATCTATGGTCTTTTCCAATTATTGAATTAGTTCAACGAGTTATTTCTACCTTGATAAGTTGATCCAGAGATCAATGTGGGTAGATAAGGCGCACTGCTCGATACTATTGTCGATAAGGCGAGTGTGTGCCGGATCGCGTCAATCTTCTCCAAATAGGGTGTATACCCAGGGCAATAAGGGGCAATGAAAAAAAAAAAAAAAAAAAAAAAAAAAACACTGCCACACTTTGTCACATCATTTCTGATACCGATGAGGTCATTCTATTCTGATACCCATTAGGTAATAAAAAATGACTGGTCGTATTTTGGTCGTGTCTTTCCCGAATTGCGGTGTGGCTTTTCGGGGTAGGTCTTCCGCTTTTCTGTGCAAATAGTTGGGTCTCTGATGCAGGCCTTTGGTGAGGGTATGGATGCTGGCCTATTGAGAGAGTGCGTTTGCAGTGACTAATAAGCGCGCATGCACCTTCCCAAAGGGGGGGGGGGGGGGGGGGGG
>NKZO01001792.1:29467-74635 GCA_002370185.1 Metschnikowia sp. 01-655c1
GGGGGGGGGGGCGACAACCCTACCATCGCTGCGTTTATAAACCCAATGGCACGCTGTGGCAGCTAACTCCGACCAACCCAACTCTTTGCTCGAGACATTGTCGATTTCACTCTTTCTGAGACGTTGCCTCATCATCATGTATATTCCAAAGAAATACCAGGTTGAGTCCTGGGACACCAGTGAGGAGCTCATCCGCACTTACCCTTTGGGCACCGTGGTGACCACCGATGAGGACGGCCTGATCATTGCAAACCACATTCCCTTCTATTTGTACACAGACAAGGACACGGGAAAGAAATACTTGCACGCGCACATTGCGAAGCAAAACAACCAGATCCCATCATTGACCCAGAACGACCGTGTGTTGGTGATCTTTCAGTCGCATGACTCATACATCTCGCCCTCTTACTACCCGGAAAAAAAGGTTACCCATAAGTTTGTGCCCACATGGGACTTTGCCGCTCTCCACGTTTATGGAAAGCTGCAGATTGTTAATGACCACGACTTTGTTCGTACGCAATTGAACAATTTGACCGACCAGCAGGAGAGACCCAAGGCGTGCCCATGGAAGGTTTCAGATGCACCCGAGAATTATTTGAATTTGATGCAAAAGGCTATCACAGGACTCAGAATCGAGATTGACCAATCTCTGTGCAAGTTCAAGTTCGAGCAGAAGATGTCAGCAGAAAACTGTGCTGGCGTGGTGGAAGGGTTGGCCGAGGATGGAAAGCCGGAGGTGTCCGAGTTTGTGAGGAAGTGCAACTCCTAGTCCACTGTTCAATTCAACGGTTCCATATTAATGTTAGTGTTTTTGTCTCTTCCTTATGAGAGAAGTTGCAAAAAGGCCCTAGTAAGGTGCAAAGCGATTGGGCGTGCCTCTCATACCTCCTCTTCCTCTCATGGGTCCCCTGAACATTCCCCTTCCCCTTCCCCTCATCATTCCTCTCAACCCTCTTCCACGACCTCTGCCTCTGAGGGAGGCACGTTCGGTCATGGACATGCCAGGGACATTAGTTCTCTTGAGGGAGACCTTCAACTCACGATCTCTCAAGAGGGTTCCGTCGAGATTGGTAATTGCCAGCTGGGCACTCTCTGGCGAGATGAACTCCAAATACGCAAAGCCCTTTGGGGCTCCTGTCGCTTTGTTCTTCATGATCTTGACTCTTTCAATGACTCCACTAGGACTGAAAAGCTCCTGCAACTCCTCCTCTGTAGCATCGTAGTCAACATTGCCGATGTAGATCGACTTGTTATCTGAAACTTCAGTGTTTGTGGTCTCTCTTGGGAGTTCTGTATGATTGACTTGCTGCTCCAGTAGATCATTGAGGTGCTGGTGGATTTCACCGGCTCGTGTGGTCTCTATTTGGTTACCCAGTTGGGGATTCTGGAAACCGCCATTATAGATTTGTTGAGGATGGTCACTCATTTCTTCGACGGAGTCCATTTGTGCATCATAGCCTGGTGACTGTTGCTGTTGCTCTGGGTAACTGTTCTGAATGTTCAATGGGACACTATCAGACATTGCAGTAAGGAATTTAGTTGTATATGAACTTTTGGATTCTCAATTGATTATGGGTGGTGCGTTTAATTGTAGCTAGCTTGAATTAGGGCTGTGAACTGTTTTTGTTTAATGTGGTTTGTTTGTAGTTAGTGGAAAGGTACATGTATATTATCAGAGGTTACTCTGCGAAATATGGGGTGTGTGCAGGTGCAGTAGAATAGTGTTAGAATTATTATGCGACGTGAGGCTCTAACCTGTATTCGCAAGGGTTATAAGCTTCTAATGGGCTTCTAAGTTAATCGGATCTTCCAGGAACGATGACCTACCGGCGGCTAAGTATTCTGAACGGCTACTATTAGTAGGAACTCGCCCGCTCAGTCGTTATGGGTTACCTTAGTTAATTAAATGATAACTGTATTAGACTATAAGTATCTAAGATTAGGTATTGGAGTTCTCCCCTTTCCTAACTGGGCTCTTGCCCCCTTTTATATTTAGATCTGTCAGGGATAGCTAATTATAAAAGCGGGGTTATCTGTAGAGACTTCATAAAAGGAGGGATTGTTCTTCCGGAGGGATTGTTCTTCAGGACGCAGCAGCGCGCCTCCTATCCCATACTCCGTCGGGTAGGTTATTGGAATCCTGTACTCAGTCAAGTATTCCATGTCTAACAAATAGGCTCTCTCCAGCTGCCAATACATATAGCATGCTTTGGTGATGTTCTGATGCTCTAATATTTATATTTATGTATTTTATCTAGTTCATATCTATACCTTCTAGTTGATTTGTTCGGGGATGAGTCAGGGGAGGTGCCGGTCACGATTGATGGTTTTGATAAGACCCAGGCCCATGATCTTGCGTGGTGCACTGGGGGGAGCCATGGGAGACATGGACCCGTAGTTAGAGTGCTGTCTTTCTCCACGTAACGGCAAAAGCTGGTCGCTTTGTTCTCGGAGCATATCGTCGTCAGTTTCATACCCGAAGTCATAAGTGCTGGGTGCGAAGTCTTCACTTGAGGTCACCCTCATGAAACTTCCCTCCACCGGTTTGAAATTATTTTCCTCAATAGGCTTCTTCTTCGGAGGCCTCGAGAGACATAAGGCAACGGTGGTGGCGCAGAACCCAAAGAGAATGATCCCGATTACCACACCTATTCCCACACTGATCCAGCCAATGTGCACGTGGAGAAAGTTGCTTGCAGGATCGAACCAATTCACCTCAATCGGCCTATCGAGGGCGAATATGCAGCTGGTTTTGTTTCCTTTCACGTGTGAACAGCCATAGTTAAGAACCTTGACCTGCCTTTTTCTGGCAAATGCCTCGAACGAGTTGAGCGGGCTTTCCAAAGTGAGGTAGGCCTTTCCTGTGACCGAGCTGGTGGTGCACCTGAAACGAGCCCTTGCTTTGTTAGTTTGAATTATGTAGCTTGAGTTCAGCGCATCGTCAGGGTGAAGTAAGCATTCCACCAACTTGTGAGCCTCTTCATTAGCCAATGTATGCAGTTGCATGAATTCAGTAAGTCTGCCATAATCTGCGCTGATGTTAAGGTTCTGCAACAGCTCTATTGACGGCACAAAAAATGAAGTATTCGACGAAGGCAGAAGATCTAGATGCTCAGAAGGATGAACTTTGCGGAGCTCTTTGATGAAATTCAAAAATGAAAACGGACCCTCCACAAAGTCTTGTGCTGCATCCACTAAATCAGCAAGAGGCACGCTTAAATCTTCTGGAAGCAAGACTTTTTCAGTAATGTGTATTACACCTTGGTCGAATAAAATATCCGAATTCAACGGCACGGAAAGTGCTGTGTTATTGACACTAATAATGTGGTTACTATCACCACTTTGATAGGTCTCTGACACATTATAGTAGTCTCCACGAAGAGTTTTAACTGTAATATTCAGCTCTTCCTCATTTTCCAATCCAAAATTTGAGTAGATCAAGTCCTCAAGAAAAATACCCTGCACAAGGTTTTCGAACACGGCTTCATTTTTCTCCATATACTTTAAAATTAGTCCAAGGCTTTTCCACGATGTATATCTAGGATTGCTTGGCTGTCTTCCTCCATCCCAAATGGTTTTCCCGCAGGGAAGGAATATCGTGTAGCCTTTGTGGTTATCGTCCAAGTGAAATAACTTGAACAGATGCAAATATTCCAAAGTTGCTAAACACGAATCCTTATTGATGATAATGTGGTTCAAGCGGTGTTTGTCAAACTCATCAGATATAAGCTCTCCCATTACCGTCTTAAACGAAGAAGGAGAATTAAAATCTGACTCTGTGACATATATCATATTCAACAAATCTGCTTTCACTGGTGGTCCCGTTTCAAACTTAGTGTTGAAATACACCTTTATGCCATCGTTATCGAGTACTCCCGAAACCTTCACCTTGTAACATGAACCAATTCTCTTCTTCAGACAAAGTTTTGAGTTTGCCATTTTGCGAATGATGGGAGTTTCGTGTGAGAGCTCATTTTCAAAGTCAATGGCCCCAGACAAAAACCTGTAGTGCATATTCTGTCTGTTGCTGAAAGATTCGGTGTCAATCCGATCATCTTCTGGTATCATAAGTTCAGACAGACTTTCAGAGTGATGTGCGACAAACTCGTCATCTTTGAAGTCGTCTCTGTCCAGGAAATCCACCAATATTGTCTGATTCGTTGCCTCGTTTCCGATGAGATCTCCCATTCTTCTAAAGTGTAACTCTTCCACAAAATGAGAGTAGTGCATAGCATAAAGAGCTTTTCTTGTGAAAATTGGAGTTTTCGTGACGTTCAACGCGGCAAAAAAGTTCCCAGGCTGGGATTTGTGAAGAGTCTCATTGGTGCTTAGCATTGTATTGTCAAACAAGTGCACGACACCATCATTTAATGTCAATGAAGTGGACCCAGGACGGCTGTGTAATTCCTTGTTGATAGTTAGAGTATCACTCGAGGAGTCAAACTGAAAAAGGTACGAGTTACCGCCACCAAGACTCTCATGGGTTGAGTTTGTTCCATTGATTCCTCCAACAGTATCAGGAATCAAAATGGTCAGAATGAGGGAGAGGATGTCCGACTGCATTTCTCTTACGGCACTTTTGGTGGGGTAAAAGTCTGTGTTGTTCAACCCGTAGTCTATAGCCGTGTAGTACTTTCTTTCAAGCTCCAGAAGAGATTGCTGTAGGTAAGAATCAGAGGGGATCAACACCGTGGAAACGTTAGCGAGAAATTGGTGGCATGTGGGATGTTCAAAGGCTTTTTTGTTAAGAGCGAACGCCAGACGAAAGATCAGCTTTATTAGAGCAATGGAGTGACCATTGATATCGCAAGTCTCCGGGCTCATGTCAAGCAAAAAGTCGCAAATCGAAAAGGATGCCGGAATCAAACGGTCGATCGTTTGAATGAACGAGCGCTGGTGTTTCACATAGTCGTCAGCATCTATAATCTCAGCAAAGTCATTCAAAGTGTACAGTGGAGAATCCAGTTTTCTTTGTACATAGCCTCTGTTTAACGAAACCTTCAAAGGGTACCAGTGATTTTTCTCTCCGCTTTGTTTCGTCTCGTAAAGCGAGTTTAGAAGCACAGTTTCGTTCTGCAAATACGACACCCGAAACCGCTGGTCAGCAAAGTACCGCAAAAGGTTTTCGGCGGTATCGTTAAGTGCCAAATTGGAGTCGGTGAATGCCAGATTGATGGGTGCAAACACTGTGACGTTCTGCATAGCATTAATAGTGGGAATAAGGCCGTGTTTCTGGAGATGTCGGAGGAAGTAGGAGTACTGTACGTCACTGGAGAGGAAATCAATGATAGTCACAGGGGGAGCTTTGACTTCCAGAGGTACTGGATTAGCAACTGCCAGTAGACATGTCGGGAGCAAAAAGTACCAGAGAAATAGCGCCTTTAAAAGCATGTGATAAGGGTGTTGCTCCAAGAAGAGTTATGGCGACGAAACGCTCTTGAAACACGGTTCCGCAAGTCGTGAAGTGTTTAAGCTTTTAGCCCGGATTTGCTGGACTTTCGAGGTGATAAATAGAGTTGGGTTCGGTGTATTTTGGTGTAGAAGCTTCAGTCACTTTAAGTCCTCCTTGTTGCGCGTTCATGCTTGTACGTGCACATAAGGGACTGCAATCGTATTTTTGTTCTCCCAAACTTTCAAGTATGCTAATGTTTCAAATATGTTATATGCCTCTATAGATGTAAAGAGGGAAGGGATGGTTGGATTGACTACTGTATTCAGTACTTTTTACAGAAGGAAACCACTCTTATATTATACGGTTCTATATGACAATTATATGCAGGCGCAGCCTAACACCATCCAGCAACTCAGATCTTGATACCGATTAGGAAAGATGGAGGATGAATAATGACTCTTTTAATCCTTGAAATATAGCTATAACAATTGTAACTGGGATATATGGACTATTCTGTGCATCTCTCACATAAACCTGCAGGACCGTCGAACGAAGGTACAGATATCTCGCATATTCTACATCGCACTTGACAGTCGTTTATGATCAGTTGAACAAAAGTCAAGTTGGGTTTAGGATTTCTTGAATTAGTAACTTGTACAAAATGTCAAGTAAGATTTCTATTCGTAACACGTCAAGTATATTTCAGTTAGACAGAGGCATCTTCAACAGATACAGCCTCAGCCTTCAAGGCCATTTTGTCGGTGGAAGCAACGGCATTAAGACCAGCGTCTTCTCTGAAAGCATGAGTGCTTGGCTCAAAGCCACGGCACTTCCAGGCATGTGGAACAACCTCGTACAACTCGTCGACCTGTTCTAAGGTAAGACCCTTGGTCTCGTAGACAAGAGCCCAGGCAAAGAGGAAACACACCAAGTTGCATCCTCCCCAGATGAAAAACACGTTCGAGCCCAAGTTACCCTTGTCCTCGTCCACCATGTATGGAGTGGCGTATGCAATGGCCCAGTTCCACAACCAGTTGGAAGCAGTACAGAGAGCAATGGACTTGGCTCTGGTTCTCAATGGGAAAATCTCTCCACACACAACCCACGCCGTAGGACCCCAGGTGGCAGCAAAGAATGCAATAAAGATACAAGAGAAAGCAATAAGCACTTTTTGGGCCGAGTCGGACTTGGTGGCCACACCAACAATGGCAATGATGAGCTGCGAAAGCGACATACCAGCTGCGCCAGTCAACAAGATGTTTCTTCTACCCATGATTTCGACTCCAATGATACCTGGAATGGTAGAGAACACGTTCACAATGTTGGTAGCCAAGGAGGTTGTGAAACCATCAACTCCGGCTCTCTGGAAAAAGGTGGTACCGAAGTAGAAGATAAAGTTAACACCGGTCAACTGCTGGAATGCTTGCATAGCCACACCAGTACTCAATTTCTTCAACTGGTGGTTCTTGCGGGAAATAACTTGAGACCAAGATGACTTTCCGAATTCAGTCTCGTAGAGGTATGCAGCCTTGATGTCCTCCAACTCCTCAACCAAGTCTGGGTGGTCAACGGGGAGCTTTCTCAATCTCGACAAAGAGTTGGCAGCCTTGTCATCCTTTCCCTTGGAAATGTAGAATCTGGGGGTTTCTGGCAAGAAAATCATACCCACACCCAAAATCAAACCCCAAATAATTTGAAGACCCAAGGGGATTCTGTAGGAAGCAGAGCTGTCAAGGTGCTTAGCACCCTGGTTGAAGCATGCAGCCAAGAAAATACCAATGGTAATGGCCCACTGGTAACAAGCAACGATAGCACCTCTGATCCACTTTGGAAGAGCTTCGGACTGGTACAAAGGAATGGTAGAAGAGATCAATCCAACACCAAAACCAGCAATGACTCTACCACCCAAAAGCAAAGGAATAGAGTGAGAAGCAGTTTGCAAAGCAGCACCAACATTGAAAATAACAAGAGCAGAAATAATAAGACACCAACGTCTACCCAAAGTATCGTTGATAAAAGGAGCCAAAATTGCACCAAAAAAAGTTCCAGCAGACAAGATCGACACGATCAAAGAAGATTCACTAGCAGAGAAAGATTCCTTGTTTGCAGGGAAATGTTTCAAGACGTAAGGCATGGCCATGACACCGGAAATGGTACCAGTGTCGTAGCCGAAAAGAATACCACCAAAGGCAGCAAAAGCACCAACGAAGATACCCATAGAGGAAGAGCCAGCTCTTTTCTCCCCAACATTGAGGTATTTGGCAATAAGACGGTTGTCTTCAAAACCCATGATTAATGATTGATATAAGAGATGTTTTTAGAAAGTAATGATTTTGAGAAAGACGGCCGAACAGGCCTTATATTTATAGTAATCGGCTCTCTTCCAAGCAATCACTCCCTAAAGCTACCTCGTCGTGTTTTCGGTACTAATTCATCCAGCGCTGTACACGGAATTATTTACGACGCGTTGGTATGCAGCAGTCCGGAGTGCACAGGAGTTCGTGCGTTCGGTACTTTCATTGGCTCATATCCTTTTAATTTATCCAGAGTACTGCAGATGTGTAAATACCTCCTGCAACCTAATCCTTTCCCCAGCGATCGGTAAGTCCTATGCAGGCGCTACCTCAGGTGCATGACACGTTAGGGACGCCAAAATTGTTTCTCCACAAAATCGCGCATACCATCTAGCCGTACTCATGCACCCCAAGGCTCGGGGCGTGCCAGGCGGTCCCCACCCCCAAAAGTCTCGAAACGGATATTCTCTTGAGAACCCCACGCTTTGTGGAACAACTCGGAGGGAATCAAGTGTATTTTTTTAAAGAAATATTCAACTCCAAATAAACTTGACGTATGTAAGGTTTGCAATATGTTTCTTATCAAATGTTTAGACTTTTCGAATGAGCAAAATTGGATGAAATCTCGAAGCAAAAATTATCCGAGTGCTGCATAGAGCTGTCTGCCGGAGAATAGTTGATCCACATCATGCATTATTTCGAGGCGTGCCGCAAAATTGCACCTCCCACAACCCGCCCCAAGATAGACGGGTTTTTGGCTCAGTAGATTTCAAGACTGAGTGAGCAGTTAATTAGTACAGGCTAATAAACCTTACTGTTACGAAGTTTCTAAAAAGGTTTTGGTGAACAATAGCGGATATCCAAAAAAAGAAAGTGTTGACGCATCATGCGTAGCCTTCTCGTTTCAAGGCTACGTGCAGTACAGCCAATTTTTGTGTGTGTTTGGAGGATCATACTTTTATTTAGGCGCACTCTTCAGCCTGCCTACCCCACTTTCGACTTCTTCACCGTAAGGGGGCATCAATTTCAAGGACTAGGGGAATTTTTTACCCAAAGGTTTCTCTTTTTTTTTTACATGACACATTCTCGGGGTAGAGTCCGACACCAGAGCCCGCTTGGGGCGCAATGTTACAGTTACACTATAATGACTAAACGCAACGAACATTCCGTCTCTAAACTGGGCCCAAATAGTTTCTTGTTTTGGTGATTGCATTGTCTCTGAGATTTGAGACATTCGCAAGAATATGCACGACTTGACGGATACAACTGCTTGACTGAGGGACTTGTTTAGCATGGTAGCCCGAGGGCATGAGAAGTGTCGGTTTTCATAGCTTCACCTACTGATACTATGCTTGACGATACTACAATCCGAGTGGCTCTAATTTGACGACCTCGACGCCGATGTGGTAGGGGATGTAACATTCCGGACTTAATCCTATTGTCGGAGCAGGACCAGGGCGTTGCCTGCAGTATTGCAGTACTTTGCTGGTCTGCACATTACACGGCACACTTGGGGTGCGTCTATCTTACGGAAAATACAACCTCCGAGTGTGCACTCCCTATTCCTGTAGCAACGAATAACGCGGCTGGATTAGGGACCAGGGTACATGCTGCACCCCGTAACGGAAAACGCCGTTACGAAATTCCCGAATTCCCACCTGATACACAGCCCACACAAAAAATTACAGGAATTGCTCTCCTTATAGAAATATCCGAATAGACTCCATTTCTGAAATCTCGTCCTCCTTCCATAATCCGTAATGAAGACATAGAAGTGGGGTCATTTTCACCCAGAAACCTTATTAGAGCAATGTCACGTTTCAGCTCCGTGAGGAAAAATTATCCTGGCACATAAAAGGGAACTCAAAAGTTTAAGTTCCCGTTTTTTACCAAATGGAACATTGAACACGATGTTGTTGTTCCTTAATAAAACTGGCCAGTCCCTATGGCAGTCTAAGCCGAACGATTCTACACGATAAATATTTATACTATCCGCTCAGACAACCTTTTACTCATAGGTGCTTCATATAAGGTGCTTTTATCAAGATGCTTTGATGAAGATACTTTAATCAAAATGTTTGAATCAAGATACCCTGAAACATTTATTTCGGTACTGGGGCTATGCACTCTAGTGGTCCTTGAAGGCCTATAGTGAGCCGGTGCTCGGGTATTATTGATGTTACATTCCGAAAAAACATCAGGGTTTTGATAGAGCCCTCTGATTGGCTACAATTATGCATTGTGTCGGTTGTCATATGTGGCTCCAAAAAAGCTTCAAGGTGAAATCCTGGGGTACACGTCAAATTTACCACACACAGTCTCGAACAATTGCGTGTCATGTCAAGGTATATATAACCTTCTTCTCGAGCCACCTTGAGCGCGGAGAACCTTCTCTGCAGTCCTTTTTATCGTTCTAATGTCCGAAAAACAAAGCAACCTGCGTGATTCAGACAGCATGAGATAAAAAGCTAAAGAGGAAAAAGTCTACCCCAGAAACAAACTTGCAAATGGTAGACCCTGGATATACAAACCAGGCGTTAAGATTTGTGTATGAGGATTTTTCTCGAAAGTTTTGTTCTAAAGTTGCTTATATTCAATCTACTGATTGAGTTCATCACCCCGCAAAAAAACACTCATTCCGAATATCGATCTTTGCACCTATGAAGCGTCTACAAAATTACACTCTCCAGCTTGAGGTGGAAGGGAAAGTGTAAACCCCGAGTGGCCTGACAGACGCGGTTCCTGCAGGTGCTCGCGGAGAAATATTCTTCGGGTGTCCCATTGTTAAGTGTCCGTCGAACCCTCAGCTGCATCGATCACCATATACTAAAGAGCTAGCTTTTGAAGTTCTCGAAAAGATTTTGTACCATCTAGTTTTTTGGACAGATTCTGAGCTGTCCAAATGGCCGAGTTCTTCAACATCAAAACAGTTCGCGACCCTCGAGACCAGCACTAGGATGGTCTTAAGGCCTAAGGCCGTTAACAAATGCTGCGCTGCGCGATATGCATCTACCCCACACCAGTCTATATATATAGCTTGGGTCTTTTCATAGATGGTAATCTCTACATTTTAATTCAGCTCATATATATTAGATCATCTATACCTAATCTCATCTACACTAGAACTTCTGTACTAGAACTTATCTATACTCGCATTTCAGCTACCAATCATGAGCTCTTTCGAAGACGACAAAGCAAAAATCTCCCACGAGGATATTGGCCAGGTAAAAGTAACCGGCGAAGGTGGAGAGTTCGTGATATTGAATGGAACACGCTACTATAAACATGAACTTATGACAGCTTTCGGGGGTACTATGCAGTCAGAAAGGTATGCCAAGCCTCAATCGCCTCAGTATGGAAATGCTGCCGCAGTGGGTCTTTCGGCTTTTGCAACAAGTGCTTTTGTCTTGGGATTATACTTGGCAGGAGCCCAAGGTATCGTCACGCCAAACGTGGCAGTGAGTCTTTGCTATTTTTATGGTGGTGTTGTGCAGGGCTTCGCTGGTATGTGGGAGTTGTTTCTTGGAAACTGTTTTGCAGGTACTGTGTTGTGCAGTTTTGGATTTGGTTTCTGGATGTCCTTTGGTGCAATCAACACCCCTGCTTTTGGTATAATCGAGGCTTATGGCGACGACACCGTACAGTTGAATAACGCCATTGGCTTATACCTCTGTGGATGGGGTATCTTCAGCTTCTTGATGTTGTTGTGCACACTCAAATCCACTTTATTCTTTATGGGGCTTTTTTTCACCTTAGATATTGGATTCTGGTTGCTTGCCGGCTACTACTTCACGGGGAACACGAAGTTGTTGCAGTCGGGTGGAATTTTTGTTGTCCTTGCTGCTTTGTGCGGTTGGTACTGTTGTTTCGCTGGCGTTGCAACTAAACACAACTCTTACATCCGGGCGCACCCTCTTCTTCTCCCTATATTTGGAAAGAATTGAAGCTTTCACAAAATAAACATTCGATACACTTCTTGCAGAGTAAAATCATTCAATTTCAACTTCGAAAATCGTCTGGCAGAGTACCAATGCTGTACTTGCAAACCACCAATAATCCTTGAGCCTCGTTAATCGGTCAATAGACTGGCTTGTAATCGAGCTGTGGTAATTTTCAAGCTTGCTGGTCTGACCAGATGTATCCTCATGTAGTTTAGCTTCGAATTGCGAGAGTGCTATTATATGGAGCACAACATGCACCACCAACACATGATGGACAATATGTGGAGTATTATTGAGTAAAAAAATCGCATCTTGAGAAAGACGCTTGATTTCTTGTACTTTGTTCTCGGAGGAGCTTTCAGGTGCGTCCTGTTCAGGATTGCTGAGAAGGAAGGAAATGGAATCCACTTTACAGCGCAAGAAGAGGAGACTGGCATAGCAATGTGCAATATTTAGAAAATCTATAATTCGATTTGTCTCGATGGGAAGTTCTGGGGCCTTCCAGTTTGTAATGTCTTGGTGTAGGGTGGTATCCATAGTTCTATTGTTGGGTGGCCGGTACAAAGCAGCCTGTATTCTCTCAATGAAGTTCGCAATAGAAAACCACGAACTAAAAATGGCAAAATTGGTGGCTTGTTCTGGGCCCTCCTCGAAATGGGACAATGAAATTTCATCTACAATCATATCTGATCGATTAAAAATCATTTCTCGTCCGCTTGTGGCGGAGATCATTCTGTCGCAACAAAAGGTGGTCCAGAGCACTCTGGTAAGTAAATTCTTGGAGTAACACTGCTCATTGGATAAGGCATCTGGGAAAGGTACGAAGTTTGTATTGGAAAATCCGCCCATATTTGTTAAGGCAAGTTCACCACATAAGTTGCAGGCCTTCGAAATGTACTCTTTGGACGACGTGAAGCCATCCGTGCCCTCCTCATGTGTCAGTAGCAAGATATATGATTGTATAAGCACGACCTTGTTCTGCTCTATAGTCTCGAGGAGCTTGCATCGCTCAAAGATTTTTCCTAGACGGTTGCGGATCTGCTTTGGGTCCAAGTTCAGGTCAAATCTAATTGCTGAGAGGAAGAGGGCATTGAGTAGAAGAAGCGGGATCTTAGGCAAATACGACAAGATGTCCCTCTCGACAACGGGGTACAAGCCAAATAAATTCTCGAGATAAAGCCTGATGAGATGACGCTGCTCTTGTATCATGGGTACCTCGAATGCTCCCTTATGCTGGAGATACCTCATGTACTCAGGGTCTACCTCCTTGCTGGCCATTTTTTGGTTTCTCCACGGATAATAAAGTCCGTACGAGTCACCATCGAAGAATAGAAACGAGTCTCGACTAAGAAGCAGCGCCAAAGGTTGCGTGGAACACACAAACTGGGGTTTTGTCTGGTCATTACCTTTGAACATCTGGGCGAAAACTGCTTCTTCCTCGGAGTTCTTCTCCATGGCTGACTTGGACACTTTGGCGCTTTCGCTACTCCTGGACCACTCGCAGGTCACCAGCTTTTCTAAGCAATTGATACATGAGCTTGAAGTTCCTTCAATTGTACATTTACGGCGTAGCTTGCGGCAGCGGACGCACGCTTGTATAGATCGCTAAGGTTAATATGCGGAGAAAGAGGATTCTGCAAACCGAGAAGACATACGTTCCTTTTTTTCGTGGAGAATGTCGTGATTGAAAACGACATTAAACAATAGGTGTATTCAATAGAAAATTTGATGAAAAGATGGATGGGGTCATCGATGGACGACAGTTGTGGTGCGCGGGCGGTTTACCGTTTTGGGCCACGGACGGCATACCCGATTGGGCGCGTTCGCATGTACTCCAACCTGATGCATATAACAAGTAATATATAAAGACCCCAAGGATCATGATTTCCAGCTATACAATTACAATTTACTCTTCTATATTTTTAACCTAGTATGCCTGCTGCATTGAAAACCAAATTCAAACCTTGTGATGTGTCCAAGGCCAGAGTAAGACCTGCCGGAGACATCTCCTCTGCTTTTAGCTCCTTCAGTGGAAGCACACAAGATATAGACGAGGCTTTGGTACTGGTAAAGCGTGAGCTCATAAAAGACCCAGAAGCCCTCAAGATTTCTTGGCTTAGATTGAAAACATCTTTGGTTCAAGGGATCCAAGAAATCAAGGAGAAAGGTTTCAGCATCGTTCCTCAAGTGGATTTCAATGATTTGGTCCAGCTTGATGAAGATACAAGAAATGAAATCAAGATTCGTGGATGTGCTGTCATCAAGAATGTCGTTCCAAAGGAAGAGGCTGAGAAAATGAAGGAGGACTTGATTGATTATGTGGCTACAAATCCACAAACAAAGGGCTTCCCCAGAGATAAGAAGGTAGTGTACGAGTTGTACTGGTCGAAATCACAGATTCGGGCTAGATCTCATCCACGTCTTAGAGCATCCCAGGAGTTTATGAACAAACTATGGCACGCAGAGGCAGATTCCGAGATCGAATTGGGCCAGAACGTCATGTATGCAGACAGATTACGGATGCGGGAGCCAGGCGATGCTTTGTTTGCTCTTGGGCCTCATGTTGACGGTGGTTCTATTGAAAGATGGGAAGATGTTGAATACAGACAATGCTACACCCCAATTTTCGAGGGAAGGTGGGAAGACTTTGATCCTTACGATGCCACGCACCGTGTTGGGGTGGATATGACCAAATACGACTCCAATGGTAATTGCAATGTATTTAGATCATTCCAGGGCTGGTTGGCAATGTCTGAAATTGCACCCAAAGAAGGAACCATTCTTTTCGCTCCATTGATTAAAGAGGTTACTGCTTATTGGATGCTTAAGCCCTTTTTCGATGAGAATGACAACCTTCGCATGAACAAAGAGTTCCCTGGGGCTTCTCCTGGTAAGGGCCAGGAGTTTAGCGACAAAACACATCCTGAATTGAACCTATCTGACGTGATGGTATCGATTCCCAAAGTCGAAGCTGGTGATATGGTGTACTGGCACTGTGACTGTATACATTCTGTAGACCCTACCCATCAGGGCAGCCACGACTCTTCGGTGTTGTATATCCCAGCCACACCTTTATGTGACATTAATGTCAAGTATGCATGGCTCCAAAGAGAATCTTTCCTTAAAGGGTTAGCTCCTCCGGACTTTCCCGGCTTCCCTCTTGAAGAGGCAGAGACGAACCACCGCGGAAGAGCCCTGGTGCAGGATGTGGAGGATGCTGGTGGACCC
This sequence comes from Metschnikowia sp. 01-655c1, assembly GCA_002370185.1. Taxonomy (NCBI): domain Eukaryota; kingdom Fungi; phylum Ascomycota; class Pichiomycetes; order Serinales; family Metschnikowiaceae; genus Metschnikowia; species Metschnikowia sp. 01-655c1. The sequence goes on from NKZO01001792.1 coordinate 44,323, forward strand.
AGTGCATTACAGGATTTTGCTTTAAGTCCTTTTGACCACATTAGTCACCTGAAGGGCTCCATTTCCATGGTCAACCAGGCCAATAAGCTTATGTTTGAAGGTATCTACTAGATAATTAGAGAGGCTCATCCATACTAAGGTTTGATCTAGTTATATCCTAGATTTCTCTGGATTCATTTGCGAATTTTTACCTATGAATTGATGTTTTTCCAAGTGTATACTGAAATGTAGATTTCTACCAATGCAAAGTGGTAGTCACGTGCGGCACCAGTGTGAATAGTTGATGCCATAATGCCCCTTGTACATGCAGTTAACATAGGGTGAACATTTAACGGATAAATGTACAGAAGTCTTTTTTAGGGTCTTTCTTTGTTTTTTTTTTCGATTCAATCCCGAGCTGCTTGGCTTCTGGTATTCTATGAGTCGCGTGCGGCCTGACTCCAGGGGCACACTCGCACGTCCTACTGTACCCGATATTTAGTAGACTAGATGCAGTCCAGAAATAGGTCAGTAGAACCTTTTCGGGGAACAAACCTTAGTACAAGTTCTTGGTACAATATAAAACACTTTAATAAACAATCTGTCATTCTAAATTTTGGCTTTTAATCCTCTTTTTCCTAAACATCTTGTTGTGCTTTTCCCAATATCCCCTTGAATGTTCTACTACTGTGTATAGTTATATGCAGAACGTACTAATGAAAGGGCTTGAATTACTCGATTCCAATGTGTTTTCCCACAAATTTGCAAAGAATGATTTAATATTTATTGAGTGGGATTAGTTTTACAAAACATGACATTTTCGACTTTTAAGGGTTCTTTTTATTTTTTTTATTTTTCTCACAACCTGTAAACCAAAGGAAAATGCATGAACTGGACCCACTTGCTGGTAACATCCATACACACTATGATAATCTTAAAGAAAAAAATAACCATTTTAGAGCAAATCCAGGCAAGCCATACAATCAGATAATTGAAAGTTTCTCTCTTTATCTTTATGAACAACATAACCTCGAAGACGAGATTATCGCTTTTATCTACATAGAATACATGGTTCCGGTGGTTAAACGACTGGTTTCGAGTGTTTCAAATTTGTAATTTTTATGGGCTATTCAACTTGAGCTTAAAATGTTTGACTTATTAAGAGTTGAGCTATCTTTTTTGCTGCAAATCTAAAATCTCGTATCCTCCTCCACACTTAAGAGTTAAAATTTCCTATACGGAAGAGAGCTCACAATGTTTCAACATATGTTTTAGTGTATATTATTATCCAGGGATATGTAAGTTGTACCTTACAAGACCGAAGTCTTAAGACGGGGCGCAGCCACGTTTGATAGTTATCCACTCGTCTATGACCCGCACCTAGTACAGCATGTGAAGAAGTCAGTCCAAGTCATTGGTAAACATCAGTACCTCTACACTAGTTGATATTGGTGGGTCTGGTGTGGGGAGACATCTTGGTATGTCCTACCTCATTTGATATATATTTCGGTTACTCTTATAAAATAGCGAAAGCTTGTCCTTTTATATTGAGGTGGGCCTTCACATGACCAAAGTCACGTGAGTGACTGCGGTATCATAGAATCAGCAAGAGCTGTTTTCTCAACACAGCACTGGCCTATATACAACACACTACGTAGCACCTTGACTCCGTGTGTTGACACAACGCACTGATAATGTACGGACTAGGGGCCTACAAACTTAAGAGGAAGAGAAGAAAAACTTTCTGCCATCCCATAGAAGAAATTTTCTAATTTTTCTGGTTATATGCTTTATTAAATTTGGAATACAATCTTTGAATATCATGCTATCACTCATAGGCGGGCAGGAATTGGGGTAGTGGATTCGGCATCGTCTTGTATGCAGATCATCCAAATGTAGAGAAGATAAATTCTACTCCACATGAAACATCCGTACATCCGGTGTTCTACACTAAATAAATTTGATGGGTAAAACCTTGGTGAGTTATTTTTATGTGTGCTTTTTCATTTGTTGTGTCGATGTATTGCTTTGTAAACATGGCGCCACTTTCTTCTTTTATATTGGTGTCTACCTCCATCATACCTAAATTTGTCTAAATGCAACAAGGCTACTATAGAACAATAGATATAGGTGGCTACACGCTCAACTTGTACATTGTGACGGCTCTGTTTTTCAATATTATGTAATGTTTTGCAGCTGCTGGTTGCAAAACGACGGCATACAGGAACACGCTTAGTGCGCTGGAACAGAAGATGTTTTTAGCAGGAACACAATAATTATACATTCACTAGTGAAGAAGATGACATGTTATGAAAATCTGTCTCTTCATACCGTTTTAACTGCCATTATTGTAGAGAGCGCATACAATCACCAATTATTCGGAGAGAAGTGATTCTGCTTCGGTATTTTTGTTGACGTCCCTTATTGTACTGTTACCCCACGCGCCCGCTTACATTCAACTTCTACTATTAACGGCAAGCATACTGTTATTGCGAGACTGCCAGAACAATGAAAACCATGGTGAAAATTTTTTTGTGACAATGGAGGCTTAAATTTAAACAACTCATTCCCGGTTTCATTCCTGGTTTGATGACGTGCTTCATTTTTCGGGGAGACGCTTTTGGAATAAGCCCTTTATTGAGCCCCATACAAACTTGAACATTGAAAATTTTTTCGCTTATTGCATAATGGATTAATGAATACAAATTGTAGGCAGATGAGACCGCATCGGACATTACTTTGGCTTTCAACAATTTTTGCCTGCATATAATCATAGCTGCGATATGGCCGCTTTCAATGTAAAAGTCCCATACGCTATCTAAGAGATTTGAGCTTTTAAAGAGAAACTCTATCACTGAAAAAACTCTTTTTGGGTATCCTGACTTCAATTTGACACACAATCAATCAGCAGCAAGGGGGCTTAGCTTGCTCAAAAAAATATCTTGACACGATGTATGCAGGTTGTGGGCATGGTCTGGGAACTCCACACATTGTTCTCGAGGTAGGTATTAAGACAATAAGCGCTCCCCAAAAAAGTATTGTTTGAAGCATAACTTCAACTTCTCATTGCCATACTATATTAATGAAGCAGTGCGTGAAATTTAGGAGCTTTGTAAACTACAATTAAAGCTATTGATTGTTGCTTCTACAGTGGCTGCTAAATTGTGCGTAAACTGTTGCGCTTTGTCATCTACTAACGCATAGACTGGGATTTATATATCTAAGTTATACTCAGTACTCTTATCAACTCAATGTCGTCTCTTATTCTATGTGGTCTCATGTTACCGCCCGCTCCCTTTTTCCGCGGGACGTCGTCCACTCACACATATTCCTGCATATCACTGTTCCATCTGTCCTGCTTACATGCAGTCACATGAAACATGCAGTACATCAGAGATGTACTGGTTCCTCATGTTCCAACAAAAACTCCGGTTTTTCTTATGTTTTTTCGCAATTGATGACACCTTGGTAACTCATGATTATTCAAGTACGATTTAAAGACGGTGCAATTTCGTATGCAACATTGTTGACTGCTCTCGTAATTTTTACCTTCCAACATTTCAAGTATGTAACCTCTAGAGACCGACCTTGAGGGTTTTTCCAAAGATGCTTTATCTTCGGTCCTTATGTGTGAAAATTTCACTTGTGCGTAGTTGAGAGAAAGAAATTTTGAAGTAAAAAGACTTCTATATACTGCAAAAAGTTTCGAAGAAGCACTTGACAACACATAAAAATCTTTATTTCAGGAGGGACCCCGAAATTCACGGTGCTTGTGTTTTTGCTTCACAACAAAACAATTCAATCTTAGATGACGAGTTTCTCCTTTGACTGAACCTAACCGGAATATTCTTTTAAAGAATACAATCATGTAATTAAGTTAGAGGAGTTTTTTATGGCCTGGCGATGAATGGGAATTTATATCAATAATAGGGCACCTACATGAAAAAGGTGCCTTTCAAGCTGATCCTGTGTACGGAGAAGAAAATGAGTAAAACCCGATTATTCAAGGACCATGCATAGCCTTGGCTCTCCTTTAAATTTATCAATTCCATGGTAAAACAACTCTTGGTCATCATATAAAATGAGCAGTGTCCTCCAAGGAGCATACCGATCTCGATAATTCCATATAAGCTCTATAAATTTTTACAAAAGACTTTTTTTTTTCAAATGAGGGCTATTCACTTGATCTCGGCTTTACTGTTCGTCGCCATTGTGTGGGCAGACCCCAAATTTCCATTGGCGTTTTTTGTAGAAATAAATAAGGCCTTGGTACCGCTCTCGTGTATTGTTTTGGGGAGAATCAGTACACTTAATTATAGAAATGCGAGATACGAACCCATCCATTTCCACATCGAAGACGGCTTCGTGACCACCGATAACAAATACTCCCCGGGGAACTTTGCACTTTATCATGGTTTATTTTGCTTTGGCCCTAACCTTCCTAGGACTCGCTTTGATTTTGATAGTGACCATAAGCTTGCAGATGGACCTTTTCTCTCGCGCGAGATATTTGGCTGGGGTATGCGCGTGATATTGTCCAGAAACTCGAACTTACCGCGTGAAAAATGCTTCGACGTGGAGTTATACCTTTTGCCATACGAAAAAATCTATCTGACAAGATTAAGACCAATACCCAGACCTGAAGACGAAGTGCCTGTGGGTTATCTGTAAGCATCGATATGCCAATAGATTAGAAAGCAGAAGGAAAAAAAATCATGTGACAAATAAACTCAAGGAGCCGAGAAAAGCTGCTTTTACTTTTACCCCGAAGAAGGGGGGTTAGATTTGTCTATGTTCTCGACCTCGTGCTTTCTTTATATCCTCGGGAATTCGTTGAGTATCATTTAAGCCCCACAATCCAGGGCCTGACCTGCGTATCATCAAAGACATCAGATTGAGATATGCCAATTTTGTTTTCAGTGATTGACCAAAGGCAAAACCAAAAGTCAAACTCATTGAAGTCGCAAGCTTCAAGTGTACACTTCCAAAAATTAGAGGTGTGACCGATTGGTAGTTCAATACCACAATCTGACATGCGTGAAGCCTATGCTTCATGAATCATAAAACTTCAGAGATGCCAGTCCATTTAATATTTCCATTCAATGAGTCAAAGTATTAAACAATAAAGAAATTTGAGACAATCGCGAATAACTAAATTCCTCCTTGGTCCTTAAACTCTATATTTTGTAGGAGGGCATTGAGATCGCATTCCTGGCTTGTCCATGTCTCCCTTTTTATGCGTTGTACATCTTGCAGCTCTAGTACTTGTTGCATTATCGCCTTCTATATTACGGAAGTGCAGAAATCATGTAACTTGTGTCGGAGTGCAAAATATACGAGCTGTTTCACCATATGCTACAGGGGAGCCTTGCATTACCCAATGGAGATGTTTCACTACAATCGCATAAATTCGCCTCTGTGTGTGAATAGGGGTGAATGCGAATCCAATATTTAAGGAGGTCTCGCACTGTTCGATACTTCTAGTGAAGAAAAATTTCAAGATGTCCTTTGAGACGGCCTCACCAACAACTCACCATCTTTATGATCAATCAAGATTATTGTCATCATGATAAGCCTGATGAGTCAATTCCTTAATCTCAAACGTTTATTTATTGTCATGATACAGTGAGAACTTTTCGCTCCCTGTTTAATTTAAATATCTGAGGTACTGATGTTTGTCGCGGAGCTATACTCTTTACGGAAGAACCCGCGCCGATCCGCGAGGACGCGCGTGGACAGACCTAAGGTTTGTCAGCCCACTGCTTTCGCCGCATAGCGTGCGGCTCAGATTACCAACAGCTGGGACAGACTTATCTCCTTTAGGACAGCTCGGAGATATGATTTTCAGGTATAAAACCCCAGCCGGACCACAATGGCAAAAAAAAAAATCCAATAATTCAAGTAATCCACCAATCCTAATAATCTCAAATCTCAAAAAATGTCTAAAGTATCTGTCGCAGTTATTGGTCTCAACGGTTTCTTGGGTGCCCCAACCGTTGCAGCTTTCGAGAACCCCATCTTCAAGGAAAAGTTTGCTTTCCCAGTCTTGGCTCTTACTCGTGACCCATCCACCAAAAAGTCTACTGAAACTATCAAGTACGTTGCTGCTGACCTTAATGAAAACAAGGAAGACTTGGTCAAGCAATTGAAGGGCATTGACGTCATTATCTCCCTCGTCAACCCTACCCCAGACACTCTCGCAGGAATTGAAGAGTTGGTGACCCTGGTCAAGCCAAAGCTTTACATTCCATCTCAGTTTGCTTGTGAGATCCCCACCGCAGACTCTGTGTTGCCTACTTTTGGAGCCATTAGAACCGAGCACTCGCAAAAGATCAGAAAGGCCAGTGTGCAGGTCGTTGACATCTACACCTCTTTCTTTGCTGGTTACGGATGGTTGTACGAAATCGTCGGCCATGTGGGTATTGACGTCGAGTCTAAGTCGGTGACTTACCTTGGTTCTCCACAGACCCAATTCTCCTTCACCCACTTGGACGATATTGGAAGAGTCATTGCTGCCGTTGCTTCTAAGGCTAACCAGAAACTTCCAGAATTCATCAGAGTGCAATCTGGAAAGCTTACCCCAGAGCAGGTGGCCAAGAGATACGAGGACTCGCACAACCTCAAGTTGACTGTCAAGGACACCATTCCCAAGGAGGAGGTGTTGAAGCAAGCACAAGCTATCTGGGTCCCATCTGACTTTAGCAAGTTGTTCTACTGGTTGAACGTTATTGTGTCCCAAGGTGAGGACAAAGGAGCTAGTTTTAGCACCAACGACAATGAGCTCATCAACCCCGGTCAATCCTTGTGGAAGTGGGAAAAGTTTTAGATAAGATTATAGACACCTACAATATTTATGGGGTTCTTTATGGTTGAAGAACGGGGAATACACCTACATAGATAAAGAAGGGTCAGACTAATATAACCTAGAATAATCTGGGGACTCATTTAAGTAACAGCTATATGAATACTTCCATTTCTCATGACCTTCGTGCATGCACATATATCGGGCTTGTAACACTCCACTTCCCTGAAAATGTTCAAGGTCTGAATTAAAAACCCACCTTTCAGAATATATAGTGCCAAGATTTTGAGCAGAATTAAAAGAAATACAAAAGCAAAAGCAAAAGACAAAAACTCATACATGGAGTATTGGTAGCTGGAGGTATCGGAACTAAGTCGTTCTGAGGTCTGTTTGAAAAACAAACCTGGTTAAATCAATATATAGAGTAACATGGTGGGAAATGGCCAATGTGTCTCATTGCAACTGTTATGTTCTTTAATACATTTATGCCTTACTAATACTTTGCTCGTTGATGGTTCCTCAAGAGAGGAACCGGAGTGGCTTATATAACTTTGAGAGAAAGGTGTTACCCGAAAAACTCTCCACTAGAACAAAGGTAAGACTTGTTCTAAAATATTCCAAAGGGACTGGCACGGCGTTTGGAATGGCCATTGTTACGATCGGACAGAGTAGGATTCATGAATCCTCTATAGGCAGGGCCCTGCCTATCGTGGATCTAACAGCAACATCTAGAATAACATTATGGTGAACATTTCTGATGGTGGGATCATATGCTATAAATCAACATATAGATCCTTTGGGTTCGTGGGTTTGTTTAAGCTAGACGATATTTTTGAATTCACAGAGAGATACAATGGTCGTTTAAGAATATATATTTACTCCAGGTGCGTAGAAAGTATTCATGCTTGAGAAGTGGTCTCAGATTCCTCTCCTATTGTTTCCATAATCTCTCACTATTGTTCTCAAATCTCTACCATTGTTCTTCAGAAATTTGCATGGTTCCCAAAAAGAATGCTTGCATGGAAGGAGTTTTTGCATTTCTTGGCAGCCCTTTAAAATAGGAGGTGTTTTCTCCACTAGCATTACAACCATCATGAAATTCACTCAATTGATTCTAACTTCGTTAGTGACTGGATCTGCTTGTGCAAACTCCAACCTCCCACTAGCCTTCTTCGCAAAAGTTGGTAACTCTTTGAAGCCGCTCTCAGGCATCTGTTATGATGCAAACGGTTTTAGATCGAGTATATTGTCGTACGAAGACTCACCCACTCCTGCCGTTAGGTTTGCCTTATTCGATAGCTACGCAGTCACTACGGAAACAAACACCCCGGGGTTTGTGTCGTTTTGCGATGGTGCCATTATGTTTGGTCCTACTTATTATCCAAGTTTCTTGATAGTCGCTGATGATAATAGAATTGAAAACGGTCCCTTTTGCTCGTGTCAGATTATCGGCACCCAAAGGCGGGGGATATTTTACGGACCTTCACACTTACCCATTATGAATTGTTTCCAGGTTGAGATATTTCTTATGCCTTACGACACAGAGCTTTGTACTTGTCCACGAGTACCTAGCATGTACGGAGGCGATGTACCTCGTAGAGGCGTTGGATGCGATTGAGTGATGCACTAGTTTTCACCCACCTCGCACCTCGTCTAAGACTTTGGTCTTGTTAGGTACAACTTACATATCCCTGTATATCAATACATATACTAAAACAATAAGTTGAAAGTACTTCCTTAAAAGACGTGCCTGGTCCTCCAAAAGAGGTGAGCTATAAGCCTAATGAAGGAAAGATCACGGAAAAAGAAGAAAAAAGTACGGACGAAGAAAAAAATTTTACAAAGGAGGAAGAAAAAATCAAGAAAGAAGAAGAAGTGAAACAGGTACCTGAGGAAGAAAGCAATGTGCCCGAGGAGAAAAAAACTGTAGCTGGAAAAGATGAAGAGAAAAGCATGGAGCCTTCATCAGGGTCTCCTACATTACCTTTGGTGTTATTTGCAAAAATATCTGGTAAGTACATACCTCTTTCCAGCGTCTTATACGATCCAGATGAAAACCAGGCAGGTTTTTTGTGTTATGGAAATCGGCGTGCCGTCCCAGTCCAGTTTACTTTACTTTGCAAATACGCCATTACGAGAGACACAGCCACCCCGGGACTCGTGGGGGTCTACGACGAATTCTTCGTCTTCGGCCCCAGAGTCCATCCAAAAAGCTCGGATTTTGATATTGAAAAGAGAGTGGTGAATGGTATTTTTTTCTCGTGCAACTTTCCCGACAGCCAAGTGTACGGGATCTTTTACAGATCTTCATCCTTGACCTATACGGTTTGTCACAAGGTGGATATCTATCTCTTGCCTTATGACAAAACAACTGGGACTGCTTTCAACCTATGATTTAGTATATATTAATATACAGGGATATGTAAGTTGTACCTTACAAGACCAAAGTTCTAAAAGAAGGTGTGAGGCGGGTGAGAACTCTTCACCCACTCTCAATCTGCACATAGTTCTTTATAGATCTGCATATAACATATCCACGAAGTACCTTGGGTCATACTAGGTACTCGTTGACAACTGCTAAAGATTTTCCAGTACCAGTACTAGGGACCGATGACAAAGAGGTATCTGAGTCTGACGTCAAGCAGATTGAAGAGTCTGGTGAAAAAAATAAGACAGTCTGTTGAAAATAACACAGAGGCTGTTGAGGAAAATAAGACAGAACCTGAAGAGAAAATCGAGACAGATTCTGATAAAGAAAGTACGCCCGAAAATTCCTCACCTCTGTTCCTCGATTTACCTTTGGTGTTCTTTGCAGAAGTCGAAGACACATTGGTTCCACTCTCTGGTAAGATATATGAAGAGTTTAGTACAGAACTAAATGTGTTCACTTATATAGACCCAACTGCTGACCCCGTTGAAATCACTTTACAAGGTAAGTACGAAGTAACTACGGGTAAATCGAATCCAGGATACGTGGGTTTTTCAGGTGGCCTTTTTGTTTTTGGACCTAGTATCAAGAAACAACCATTGGTTATCACTCGCAAAAGGAAGGTGTTGAACTATCCTTTTTATTCTTGCATGGGTCCCCATGAGGTCGTACGTGGAATTGCCTATAGTATTTTACCCATGGCAGATTGTGTTGAGGTGGATGTTTACCTCTTGCCCTACGACAAAGAAACTCGGTCCCCTATGAGTTATACCTGAGACAAAAATAATGGTAAATATGTGCCTGAATCATTGCTGGTACCTTCTTCAGCTGAATCTTGTGGGGTTATATTCCCTGCTTCTAAAGACGTTGCCCAGGTTTGCGTCTCCAAAATTTCAGAATCGGCAAGCTTGTCCAGTTATTCTACGGAAAGCAGCTATAATGCACCTGAATATTCATACATCAGCTCGAGGGTCCAATCTTCGGAGTAGAGCAGAATAACCACTCCGCCTCAAACTTCAACCTCACCCATTTGCGAATGCGAGTCCATTTTTGTCATCACTCATACCGAATATTACTCCTACTGTCCGGAGGTAGCCACTGTGACCACCACAGTGTATGGTGAGGTGCCCAACATATACACCACGAATATTAGCGTTGCTTCAACTGTGACAGTCACCAGTGCTAGCATGTTAATAGTGACCAGAGATTGAATTCGCCGAGCCCAATGCAGTAGGTCACTCGAAGAAAGCACGTTCCAGTGACTTTTCTGTTTGTTAATGCTGTTTCCAAAATGTCATTGGTGACTTTGTTATGAGATTTTTGTTTCGCTGCTTTACTGACTTCAATACAGAATTTAGCTTAACTCTAAATATGGCTGATTTAATGAAAAATGTTTTTTTTTATAAGGAACAAGGTTTGTACTTCATTTATAAGAATTCTTTCTTCATCTGTATAAGTTTGGTCTCTACAATTTGTACCTATTAGAGGTATCTACTTATTGCTGGATTCTGCTATGAAGAAACAGCTAGATTAGTTTGGACATCAATCAATTATTAGGTTTTTCTTTTGGGTCGAATGTTCTTTACTGGAGGAATTGGGCTCGACTAAAACAGACTTTCCAGACATACAAGCACAGCATTGATAACTACATCTGTGTGAATTCGGGATGGAGTATGGCAACCAGATTTACAATGATACGGCGTCTATCACATTGTTATGTTTGTCAACATACGGAGTCAAGGTACTTCGTATGTGTGTTGTATGCAGACCAGGTATATGCTATGTGCAGGCTACTTGTGGGTGAAATCCCTTCACCCGCCTCATGTTGAGATTTACCATCTACTAACCCATAAACTGGAGCGGTTATTCTTATCTGTATCTAAATTATACCAAGAACTCTCATAAAATACAGAGTCGTCCCTTTTTCTGTATTACCGCCCACTCCTTTTTCCGCGGGACGTCGTCCATTCATCGCATATTCCTGCATATCATTGTTTCATTTGTCCTGCTTACATACAGTCACAAGGAACATGCAGTACATCAGAGATGTACAGTGTTTTTCAAATCTATACAAACCAGCGCGGCAAAATGTTTCAAACCACACTAGCAAAATTGAACAATCCAATAATAAGAAAAGTTACTGTTTTTAATATTTAATAAAGACTTCACATAAACAGCTTATTTCAAATCCTTGATCCTTAGCAATATTTAAGTCATAAGTACAAAAGTTTTTAAATTATCGGTTTGTTTTAATTTTGCTAGTGTGGTTTGAAACAATTGCCGTGTTTTTCAAAACTATTCAAATGAGCGCGACAAAACTATCAAACCAGTGCGATAAAATGTTTCGAGCCTAGAAGACAGAATGGTTCAGACCAGCGCGACAAAGTGTTTCGAGCCACACTAGCAAAATTAAACAAACCAATAATTCAAAAAATTTCATAAGTTGTTGTATACAGGATGACAAGGAAACAAGGTTCAGTTCCGTCCATTTTGACCCTTGATTATAAATGTAGTACATAAGGCAATTCTCCAGACTTAAGATTTCAGATTATTGAATTCTCATGAAAGTTGGTGGGAAACATTACGCCATTTCGATTAAATGACTGTGTGAAGGGATACGAACCATTCTGTCTTCTTGGTTTAAATAGTTTTGAAAAACACTGTATGTGGGACAAAAGTTTCGAATCACACTAGCCCAATTGAACAAAGGGTCACTGTACACTTGGTCCTATCTAGTAGTGTATCTTTTAAGCAATGGATATTTCACCTGTTCTGTTGTGGAGCATCCGTTTTTACCATCCTAGGGCTGTACGGGTTTACCAGATTAAGACTTTACTTGTATATTTGGCAATTTATGGTAGGGTGGTTTTGGTATTAGTGGAAAGAAACAGGAGACCGGAACTCAACGGTGGTCACGTGACCATAAACATTACTGCACCTTTAAAAGGCCACCACCAAACCTTTTCGACTAAAAAGCTACCAAAATAATGTCCGGAATTCCAGGATTCCACAAAACCCATTCTTCTTTCCGTATCATGAAAAATCGGTCGTTTGCGTTGGGCCTTTTTCTGCTGAGGTAGCCGGGTGTACGGGTGTTTTTCTTCCTCGTCAGAGCCAATTCCGGGGTAGCCCTTGATTGAAACTGCAGACTCCCAAATGTAGGACCTATGAGGCAATTCTCCAGATTTAAGATTTCAGAATATTGAATTCTAATGAAAGTTGGTGTGAAACATTACGCCATTTCGTTTGAATGACTGTGTGAAGGGTACGAAACTGAACTGGAAGGGACACGAAACTTTTTGAATTATTGGTTTGTTTGATTTTGCTAGTGTGGATCGAAACACTTTGTCGTGCTGGTCTGAACCATTTTCTCTTTTTGGCTCGAAACATTTTATCGCACTGGTTTGATAGTTTTGTCGCGCCCGTCTGAATAGCTTTGAAAAACACTGTACTGGTTCCTCATGTACCTACACAGAGAACTGTGTCAGTGAGACCTTTAGTGGTCTCAGACCCCAAGCATGGTTTTCATGCAGCATGCAAAACTTTCATTACATTTAATTTATGCCTCATTATGCCATCATTAAATTCATGACCATGAAGCTTTTAGCTAAAAAATAGTTTTGAATTTTTCATTGGCAAGTGTGCTTCCCACTAATATAATACTTATGTGCAGTACACACTTAAAAGAGAGCACTTATTGGTCAAGTTCAATATTTTTGCTGCTTAAAGTATTACCGAATGGTTTAGTATTATCCTATTATAATAACTTCTAAATAACAAAAGCCTCTGATTTTTGGTGATCCATTTTAGGCTTGTAATTATGTGACTATCAATCATGGTGCGAGAAAATCGATAAGGGCAGCCTACTTTACAACACAAACAACTAAACTATAAAACATATTCTGGAAATGGAAACATCTTCATTAGCTATCTCATGAAATGAGTGAACAATAAAATACTTTTAAGGGCAAGGAGGGTGGGAATTTGAATGGATGTCGTATATTGATACCCACATTCTTGAACCAAAACCTACCAGAAGCTCTGGGTCAATTTTAGAGAAGCTAAGTGTCGAAATTGAAGATCTTCTTGGCAACGGTACTAGGGACTTTATTTTTGGAACAATGGAGTTTCTTTGGTGGAAGAAAAATTAGATTGCAACACCACAATTTCACACATGGTCTCCCACTGTATTACTCACAGTGGCCCCATGTGGCTTGACTAACGTTGATCGGACGGGAAAAAGTACTTTCCACATGGTATGGCCCCAACCGAGTTTGTTAGGAAAAATCCTATGAGCGCTAGAATTGAGTACTCAGTGCTTATGGATCCTACTAACGAGGCCAAGCCGGAGCGCGGCCTCAAACCGTAACCATGCCATGGGCATGGTAACGCCGGATGCATAAGAAGGGATGCAGACGCCGTGGAGAATCCGAATCGGGATTCAAAAGAGCCAATAGGATTCACTTGTGAATCCTACCCGGAAGGCTGGCTGTTGTTCCTTACGACAGCCGAGAAGTATATAGAACTTACAGGTTCGCCTGATTAGAAGGTCCTTAGGGATTCCTCTAAGTCATACAACCGTATACTAATATACAGCTGATATATAACTTTATTTCATATCCCACCGACCTGCTTAAAAGTTCTAACACGAGTGTTAGATGTTAGGAAATTCTTTCAAGGATACTGAGTGTTGGAACATGAGGAACCAGTACACCCCTGATGTACTGCATGTTCCATGTGACTGCATGTAAGCAGGGCAGATGAAACAGTGATATGCAGGACCAGACGAGAGTGGACACGTCCCGCGAAAAAGGGGGCGGGCGGTAACATAAGAAGACATAGAATAAGGGACGACATTGAGTTGATAGAAATTCTGAGTATAAATTAGATACATAATCGTTCCAGTCTATGCGTTAGTAGATGACAAAACACAACACTGAGATGCAAGGTATCCCGGTCGGGTAACACTGGCATGTCATGTGCTTGCGTTTCAGCTATATGCAGGGTTGTATACAACCAGTGTATATAACAGCGAGGTTTTCCTCCCTCCTAACAAGAGGGAGTTCCTCAACTATTCTAGGTTCAATACATACCATGATAAACTATAGGACGTAAGGATTACGTTCGACATATAAGACTATCAGGGCGCGGACTGTTAAGTTTTTACATTAGACATGGAATCTACTTGACTGAGTACAGTATTACAGTCACGCATAGCGCCTAAGTTGACTGAAATCCAATTTCAGTCGACGGCCAACGGTCGTCGATCAACTGAGGACATAAATGGGCAACGTCCCCTAGAGTTTGAACGGGAGAACTCCAATACCTAATCTTAGATACTTATAGTCTAATACAGTTATCATTTAATTAACTAAGGTAACCCATAACGACTGATCGGGCGAGTTCCTACTAATAGAAGCCGTTCAGAATACTTAGCCGCCGGTAGGTCATCGTTCCTGGAAGATCCGATTAACTTAGAAGCCCGTTAGAAGCTTATAACCCTTGCGAATACAGGTTAGAGCCTCACGTCGCATATTAATTCTAACACGAGTATATATACGAAGAAACATGGGATTTGAATAGAATGGAATGCATTATGAGATTTTTCTAGAAATCACACCTTGTAATGAATAGTTTGCTGCTTAAGAACGGATAATAACTCATACTTCCAGCAAATATTGAAGATTAGAGGCAGTTGAGCACATAGTGTGCTCTTTCGGTCTGACTCCTACTTGAAATGCCATAAAGAGAGAAGGACATTATCTTGGTCAAAAATTTTATTGACGGCATATATACCAACATATGATGTCCTCCAGGTAAGACCCTATGTTTCCAACTGGATTACTCTTTCCCTTTTGACTGTTCTAATAGCACTAGAGTTCTTGGTAGGATCAATGAGCACAGCTAATACAGAAGTGCAAAAATCAAGGATTAAAGTTTTAATTTACAAATCAAGTCTTTTTAAAAAAGGTATTTTTTTCATAAAAAAAAAGTTATGAGCTCAAAAAACCGACACCAAGAAGTTTGCCAAAAACTGCTATATGAAACAAAGAAATGTCAAGAAGGTGTTGGTTCTGGTGGCTCACTTCGAAGAGGGACAGCTTCACTCCTTCTTGGAGTATCAGTTATCCAGGGTGGTCACTCCGCCGACTCCGATGGACCACCGGTAGTCACCAAAACACAAATGGTGTATCTTCAGCCAGAACATCCATGTCCCAGTCTAAAGCAGCTCCAGGTATTTTTCCAGGTTTGGCAAGGGTTGAGGTTACACTGTCGTCAATTGAAGAGCCTTTTAATTCCAATTTGTTCTTAGGAGCTGAAACAGGGATGTGGCGTTTAGCATTTCTGTTAATCAACTCAGACTCAGACTCCATTTGCTCGCCTTTCTCTTCTGGAACAGACTCCTCCTCTGTCTCTCTGTGATGTCTTCCTCTAAAGCCAGATTCTTGGAAATTAGCCTCAGCTGGAGACAAAAAGTAGACCTCCAATTCGTGACATTTCAAGACAATTGAAGTAAAATTCGTATTCATCAAAAGACCCTCTTCAGGACTGTTAAAAAACCCGCACAAATTGGGGTGAAGATTCGTTACCTTCCTGAACCTATCCAACCTTAATTTCAAGGGTGTTACAGTCTCTTTGCTACCTATGACTATGTAACCATTGAGAACACCAAATACTTTTACGATTTTGCTGTCTTGAGTAGTGGCCACATCATTTTCCAAAGTGAACTTAGTGGAAGGAGAAATAATGGGCTCGCTTAGAGACATGTAATCAAGTGCTCCAGTAGACAAAGAACTGAGAGGTACAAACCTGTCTTTAACCTTAGCGTAAAAGCTGCCGTTAGGGTTTGCGCAAGCAGTAGTTGCAAAAAGAAAGGCCAGGATGAAGTGGGTTGTTTACATGTTGAATTGATGCTCTTTTATGAGCAAAGAGAGAAGGCATGGCCTTTTATATGGGCAATCGGCCTAATCAAACTGAGAAGGAAGTATTGTCTTGAAACAAGGGCTAGGAGGGTCATAATTCCTGCACGCTGGGAGCCAAGATAATTTTTTACGGGGAAAATTAGCCCGTAAATTCGAGATTGATAGTGGAAAGTACGGCAGCCAAAAATTGTTTATTCACAGAAACTTTACGAAGCTATGGCTGCATCTCTTTCATAACAGGATTCTGTTTCATTTCATTCCATTTCAAACTTTATATCCGAATTTAATTGGGTACACAATTTACTTCTTCAAGGCTCAAGTTGATAGTCTTTTTTCAACTTATGTTTTAGTATATATATATATTGATATACAGGTATATGTAAGTTATACCTTACAAGACCAAAGTGCGAGTTGTGTCAAGATGGGTGAAAACTCTTCACCCATTCTCAACTTGCATATAGTACTTCACAAGTCTGCATACAACATATCCACGAAGTACCTCGTCTCCGTACATGCTAGGTACTCGTTGACATCTTGTCATAATTTCTCACTACGGCTCAAGTTCATTCTTTCGACCCTCTCTTTGCAACGAGCCCTTAGATCATGGGGAATTTCTTTGGTCAGCCATGGTGAATGGAACCAGTGCAGTGCGCATTGAAAAGACAAGTATACTCTCCCTTAAAAGGCTAAATCGCAATATTCACGCGATTTCGCGACCTCATAGTGAGTTTAATTCCGAGCACTCAGCAATAAACTTTGGAAAGGACAGAGCAGTGCCTAAAAAAACAATTGCTGATGCCTAATTGCACGTATCCAAAATATAACTGAAAACTTTTAGTTTCAGCTAAAATCTTATTGTATTTTCAAGAGGCCTTTGATTGTGTCAACAAGCACCTAGCATGTACGGAGTCAAGGTACTTGGTGGTGTGTTGTATGCAGACCACTGATGTACTATGTGCAGGTTACAGGCGGGTGAAAACCCTTCACCCGCCTCACACCTCATATAGAACTTCGGTCTTGTATGGTACTATTTACATACCCCTATATATTAATATATACTGAAACATATGTTGAAAGATTGGCACCTCATCTGACGTGTAGAGTCAAGTTTTACTTGGGCCAGACCATATTAATCAAAGCCAAAATATCATCCAATACACTAAAACGTACACTTATCCTCTTTCTGAATAGTTAAATTAATAAAAGCCATAAAAGATTTTATAAATTGTTTAAAATCAAACTACTTGAGTCTTATACTGAATGACATCCGTGGTTAACAATAGGATACTACCGGATATTATAAAATTATTTTGATGATACTATAAGGTCTCTGTAGAAAACTTCAGTTTTTTTTCCAAGATAAATCTGGTTTTGATGTAATGGCAGATATAGGAGTTTTTATGTGTAGTAATTTTCACGAAGATCTCATCAAACAACATCATGATCGCGCAAGATCATGCAAATAATGGAGTATGGTTATCCTCCATTGCGCATATAAAATAAACAAAGACGCACATATCAGCAAATTAACGAGTGCATATATTGCGGTATGTCGGTGCATATGCTTCTTTTGGAGGTTATGTATTTGTAGATGTAAGACTAGCTTCGTTAAATGTTCTCTCCAAGAACGGTGAGCGTCACCTCAAGATATTTCCATTAGCTAAGGCGTTGGTGAAGACTCGCAATTGAATTTGGGTAGAAGACAGACCCACCCTGACTAAAAAGAAACAAGCGAACAGATGTAGCATACTTTAGGGGTCCAGAATCTGGATAGTGTCAAGATTTTTACGCTACTATTGGGTCAAAACTTCATATAACTTAACATTTTTTTATTTTTGTAACACTCCTTTATGCATAGAGACATACGTAGTCCTTATTATTATGAGGGTTGTTACTGTTGGAACATGAGGAACCAGTACACCTCTGATGTACTGCATGTTCCATGTGACTGCATGTAAGCAGAGCAGATGAAACAGTGATATGCAGGACCAGACGAGAGTGGACACGTCCCGCGAAAAAGGGAGCGGGCGGTAACATAAGAAGATATAGAATAAGAGACGACATTGAGTTGATAAAAGTTCTGAGTATAAATTAGATACATAATCGTTCCAGTCTATGCGTTAGTAGATGACAAAGCGCAACAGTTACATTGTCACTTTTGAATTCCCCAGAAATGAGTGCATAAAACGTAAACCTCACATATAACGTATAAAAAGATGTTGTAGTCTAATTAAAAATGCACTGGGAGAATTTCTTTATTCCAGGTTCTTTAAGGGATTATAAAAGGGATTAGATATGATAATGAGCCATAAATAGCATTTAAGCCTAGAAGAATCATTCTGGCCCCAAGTATTCTATTGGTAAATATCTTTTTGTGATGAGATGGTTGTTCCTTATCGATGACTTTCGTACGTTACCGTTTTGTTTATAATGCTGGTTTCCTAAAAGAGAATTTGTAGCTATTCAAATAAACTTCTACAACCCGGTTAAAATGAATTATTCTGGTAAAAGGATAATTGGTTGTTTTTAGAAAGGTGAGGGATGAAAACTCCGCGTCAACTGGCTCCAATTCCGCCAGTTAAGCTTTAATTGTTACTTCGGGTAGTGTGCTTTCCAGAAAGCATCTAAACAATGTTACTTCGTAAAATCCAGTGCTCAGCAGTTTATTTATTTTTTTATGATCCCCAAAAATAGGCTAATATGACTAAGGGTTATATGGATGCGCCAAGAAGGTTGATTAAACCGTAGTCGAAACAGTAACGTGTGATTTAAAAGCGTATGCCGCCCCACCCATGGTCCCAGAGTTGAGAAAGATGAGCCGCGGCTCCATATTTCCCTGATACGGCGCTCTCACGTGACTGTGATTGTGTGAAGACTCACCCCAATATAAAAAGACAAGCTCCCCCTATTCTTTAAGAGAATCTGAAATATACATATCAACTGAGGGAAGACATACCAAGGTGTCTCTGACACCAGACCCACCAATATTAACTAGTGTAGAGGTACTGATGTTTACTGAGGACCTGGACTGATTCTTACCACCCTGCCAGTTTGTATATAGTATTGGTGATAGCCAAAGCTGTAAATTACAATTTCGTATGTATGCAAATTTCCTTCTAAATCAGTTGAGTAACCTAAAATCTGTGTAAAAAACTGTACCAGCCATTACTAAAATAGTAGAGCAGGTCACGTGAGGGTCTGAGATTTACTGCGGAACGAAAATTTTTACTCATTACGTCAAAAGGAATGCGTGTATGAACAGGGCATGGTGCGCCGTTTTTGCAGCCACGCAGAGATATTGTAAACAGAAAGAAAAATAGATCCTGAACGGTGACTTTAATTGTTTCCAGAGGTTCTCAGAGTCCAGGTTCTAAACCCCCTTCCTTTTTTAAAAAAAATTCTTCCTCAACGTTACACGCTTGGAAAGTTCTGAACGTCACAGCTTTTGTTTCGAAAAATTTGGAGGGTGATTCATCGACTCACTTACGGTGGCCAATAGCCATGGGCAAGCCGTGAGAGCAGGCCGCGCCAAACGGGGAGCTGACGTATAATTTCTGGGGCGCGATTGCGGACCTATTCAAATAAATCTCGATTCCCTTCAAATTATGAACGGGCTCACTGGGTACCAGTATTATAAATTAAAAGGATTTTATACATTTACCCTGAGGAAAAGCCCAATTAGCGCTAACTTTTCTTGGAGTTTTTTATATTCTGAACTCGGTCAAGATGAGATTACTGGCTCTATTTTCTAGTTCCTCGGCTTAAATTATTACTGAGTGTCCGTTAGATTCTGGTAACGTCCAGTACTCTGTTTTTGTTAGATTCTTGTTGAATGTTATGTACTAAGATATCTATTTTGTTCGTTGATGATTCCTAAGAAAGAGGAATCCGTGCGAATTATATAACAATTGAAGAGAAACGTGGCAGTGAAAACTCTTCACCAGAACAATGGTGATGATTGTTCTAGCATCTTCGAAAACGGCCCATCATTATTGATGGTCGAACGCCGTGACGCGGTGTTCGTAATAGCCCTAGTTAGTATCGGGCAGAGAGACTTCATAATACCTCCATAGGTATATCACTACCCATGGTGGATCTGACACTTCTCCTATATTCGAATAAGTGAATACAAGAAAGCTACAGAGATCACAAAATATTCTCCACTACCTAATAATATTCATCGGTTGTTACTCAATATTAGTTTGTATAGAGATGATGCACAATTTATCTTCAAGTGTACACTTTTTTGGAGATGGAATATGGGTTTGGCTTGGTTTCTGGGTGAACCAACGGTTCCAAAGTGGTAAGGCGTGTTCTAAGCCTCCTTTTGCCTCTTTAAGTACCCATGGTTTATTCCTCCAGAAAATTTATCTTTTGCTTTGCAGCCAAGCCCAATTCAGGAAAGAAACCCATAGCTGAATTTGGCTGTCACATTTAAACACTTGCAGCTAGAATTTGCAGTACGGCTTTACCGTATAATGTGGGGCTTGTTTTTGATGCAGCCCAGGGTCTAATATCACGAGATATCTGGTCTCCGACATTCTGGACGTATATACAATACGTACCTGTCCCGTACAACATGGCCGCGATTACTGACTAAAAAGTCACGAAGAGGACGGATTACAGGATCGATGGAATTTAGGAAGAAAGATTCATTAGATAATTCTTGTGGAGTGGGGTATGATGACAGCATATAATTGCTTCAGTATATTTTATATTACTAGCATCATTCTCTCAACTATTCAGATGATTCATTGCATGAAGAGGAATAGCTTCACGAAAAGAAATATCCAAACCCGCGTATGCAGAAAGTCTGCATGTCAGGCTGATCACAGATTTTTATAGTTATTCTTTTAACGACAATGCGTGACTCATTTGCTTGGCGAGGAAGCATTCTTGAATATCCTATAAAATAAGCGTGTGCTCTCTTCGGGACCATCAAAATTACAATGAAAACCACTCACTGGATCTTTACCTTTCTTATCACTGCCACTAAGTCTGCAGAGGCCATCAACCCATTTGTCTTCTTTGCCAAGGTTAATAATAAATTGAAGCCTCTTAGCAGCGCCCCTTTTACCATGGCGAAAGGAGATCTCAATGTATTGTTTTATGGAAAATCGCTGTCTTCTCCAGTCGAGTTCACATTACAAGACGAGTGTGCTTATACTTATCAGACATCTACCCTCGGGTACTTGGGATTTCACAAAGACTTTGTGGCTTTCGGTTCTTTTGTGGATGTACTAAACTTGCATTTTGATAGTGAAGACAGAATTCTTGATGCTTCGTTCTTTTCGTGTAACTTTGTGGGCGACATACACTTAATTCTTGGACAGGGATTCAAAAATTCTAACTATTGTTTCGAGGTGGAAATATACCTCTTACCTTATAACAGAGAAACTCCGTTGCATGCGGAAGGACTGTTTGTTCTCAAATATGAGAAGTACAAGCCAATGTCGCCTGATTTTCCTTTGGTATTTATTTCAAATATTAATGGCTTCATGGTACCTTTCTCCGGCAAACATTTTGATCCTTTCGATACTCAAGTCAGTGTGCTTTCTTATTCAGACTTTGAAAGCGTGCACGTCGAATTCGATTTACAAGACAACCACGCTATCACGGAAGATGCACTCAGCCCAGGTTACGCGGGCTTCTCTAATGGCTATTTTGCCTTCGGTTCTACAATACAGAAAGAACGCTTGGCTCTCAGCCCCAAAAGGAAAGTTCTTAATTCCCCATTTTATTCGTGCATGGGCCCTGACTGGGTCACACGAGGGATTGCCTACAGTGTCATTCCCATGGAAGATTGTTTTAAGGTAGGTATTTGTCTTTTGCCTTACAATACAACAACGAGCCAGTATGGAATAAATGAGTCAGAAAACCACGAGCAACAGATAATAGTTCTGAATATAAATTATTGAGAGCAATTAACGGCCAATCAAAACTTGCCAAGCTCTCTCAGTTTTAGGTATTAGCTGGACCGATCTATAAGCTGAAAGCAACCGTTAGAGGTAAGCCAAAATTTTGTTTCTAATTGAAACAGCAATAAACACTTCTTGTTAAATCCTATCATATTCCTTTTGTTATGCTCCGGTTTACGTCAGGTACTCTGGTTCTTATGTTCATTCGCCGATGATTCCTCCTAGGGAGGAATCTGAGGTACTTAAATACTTTTAGAGGAGAGGGCGTGCGACTTAGCACGAGAACAATAGCGATGAGCGCCGTCCCAACATCGTACGATGTTCGGCCTCGGCGTCTTGATGGGTAACTTCTAGTCATAAAAAGTTCCCACTCGAAATGTATACGACCATTAGCAAATAAGTCTCTTCATGCAGTGTTTCAGTGAAATATACACAAAAACTGTTTCACTTTAAACCCATAGAAATGCACATAATCACTTCTTATTATAATTGATAGATTTATATGGCGGAAGAATAGTGCTAGCGTCATCCAATCTGACCGAATAAGATTGCAGATCATATCTCAAAGACAAAAGTGTCTTATTGCGCCACGATAAGAATATAAGCATTGAAACCCCTCTTTTTATTTGGTCAGGTAGAGTGCTTTAAATACGTTTCTGCCCAAAATAGAACTGAAATTTATACTGAATTGTTATAATTTAATTTTACACCCATACTAATACACAACGCGATTTAAACCTATCATTACCACAGTGGGTTTCTAAATCTGTAAAATTAGAAGCTGTTACCTTGGTAGAATCTGTCCTTTGCTGTCTTACTGAAGGCCCGATGGCTCTTCCTTGTAATGTAGAAAATTCCCGAAAGTCACACGCGCCTGCATATTTTACAATTAAAGACACATAAGATTTAGAGATGTTAATTTGAGAGCTATTCATTAATATTAAAAACTTTGGATAGAATTATTGATTTCAATACAAAGTTTAAAATTATTTACTTAGCGTCAAAGCTTTTAAGATAGGAAGATATCTTTTTATTGATCATCACTTCAAACAAACATCTTTGACTAAAAGAGGATGCCCAATAACATGTATTCTTGGTACCTTCATTGGCTGGCAGTAAATTCTGAAACATGATAACTGAAGTATCCTGCTTTGAATAAATTTCAAAGGTTCGGCGTGTCAGTTAGAGAGTCATAGTCCAACGAAGTGGTTCTTAAGTTTCAATAAGGTCCATAATTTGCCATAGCTTCCATATGATATCGATATGTTAGAGGCTTGTAATCTTGCTCGAAACCTGCCACAAGTTTGGAGAAAAAAGAAGAGTCACTTGATTTTAGTTCAAAAGTAGAAGAAGCTATATCACCTTTTTTTGGAGATTCGGTTTCAGGTTCGGGTTCGAGTTTATGTTTCTTAAGCTTCGGCTTAATTAAATAAAGCTCTTTTGGGGAACATGTTACATACAGTAGTTGAGGTTGCTTAGTCATCAAAAGGCCTCGAAAGTCTGTGTCAGGACTATTGCACAAGTAGGGGAGGATATTCACTACTTTTGAATCATTATTTAACTGTATCTCAAACGGCCGCACAGTCGGGGATTTACCAAAGAGTAAATGGCCTTTAATAATGCCAAACACTTTTTTAGTTTTACCATCTACAGTCGAAGCGGTTGCTTTTCTTAATTTGAATATAGGAGCAGGATGATTTTTCTCGCTAAGAAGAGCAAGAAAATTGACTTTGGGGTAGACCACACTGCTGAGGGGTTCCAATTTACCATCGACTTTAGCACAGAAGATTCGACGGTCTGCCAAAGCGGTGATAATAAAAAAGAGGATCAAGATATTTATTTTCATGATGATTGCTATGAGATGTAATGTTGTGACAATTCTAGGTATTTTAAAAAGCCTGGAAAAATTATTGTGGCTTTATATAGGATTTCCATGTACATTTCCGAAAGGAGTGACTCTTTTTTCCGGATTTAAGCTGAATGCAGCTCTTGTACATGTAGGAAATTCCATGCAGAATAACCACACCAATACTAGGTTATTGAGGTTACATCTCCAAATTCGGTACTGAAATTACCATTTTTTATCTCCACTTTTCACTTTCAACCTCAATTTCATATTTTGTCATACAACTCTATTTTCAGACCTGTTTACCCAACATGTATTTCTTCCTTTTTTGACCCTCGGCAACGCGCACGCTCCACCATGGTCATGACTGGGGCAAGGCACACAAAACTAGGTACAATCCGGCTTTCAAGAAAAGAAATTACTCTAAAGAGAGGAACCTCAAGGTCTGGCTGTCAATGGATGTTTATGAGTCACTGAAGGAGTTATTTTCGCCACAGTTCTGGTCATGACTGAGCAGAAGTCACTTCTGGTCTATTAGAATTTTTATTGACTGGTGTCTAAATTGATAGAATATTTAAAGAAGGTGATAAAACTAAATGGTATAGAAAAAGATTTTTTGCTTACTCTGAGACAGATATTTTGTCCTAATTGAGCGTCTAATTATGCATCAGGTCTCAAAATGCACGAGAATCCGATGTGCATTATCTATAGTCTTGAGTGAAGGAAACATAAAAACTTTTTAGAAGGCACTTACATGTATTTTCGTTCCACATAAGTGAATGGCTTGGAGTATCACTACAATTTTCTGCAGTAGACGACTTGGATTTTCTCATGTCAACGAGTACCTAGCATGTACGGAGGCGAGGTACTTCGCGGAGATGTTGTATGCAGACCTGTAAAGTACTATATGCAGGTTGAGAGTGAGTGAAGAGTTTTCACACGTCTGTTAAGAGTTTGTATACACTCTCTGGTAAGTTGGAATTGTTATGACATTGGCCTCTAATAATTCTCTCAAGTATGATGTTTCGGTGTTCATCTAAGGTCACTTATATTCTTTCTCTAAACTAAATATCAGTGAACTATTCTCACAATTGATGCCCTGTCAAACATGACCAGGATCCCAGATATACAGTATTCTTCAAAACTATTCAAATGAGCGCGCAAAATGTTCAAACCACGCTAGCAAATTTAAACAACCCAATAATTCGAAAAGTTTCGTACTTACGACTTAAAAATTGCTAAGGATCAAGGATTTGAAATAAACAGTTTATGTGAATTTTTTATTAAATATTAAAAATAGTAACTTTTTGAATTATTGGGTTGTTTAAATTTGCTAGCGTGGTTTTGAACATTTTGCGCGCTCATTTGAATAGTTTTGAAAAACACTGTATATAGTTCTCCTCGAATTCATTCCTGTAATCAATTCCGAGGTCATCTCTCACCAGAGGCCCAATCGGAACTCTTCCGATTGTTCCGGTTCTTTCTATTTCTGGAATCCCGTTTCCGGCCTTCAACCTCATTCGGTTCCGAGGAACAGATGCAACCCTTATACACAGGATGCAACCTTCGGAACGTCATATAGTGTCATGCATGTTTAGTAATACACTCACCATGCACACTTCCTGGTTTCATCTGCACACTGCATTCATAGACACATGTGAGCCTGGCCCATCTGCCCAACTCAGTGTTTTCACTTCTGTACTGCAGATAGTACAAGTCATTGTGTCCTGCACATACGATGATTGTCACGGCTCACAAGTTCAACAACGTCGACATATCTCGCACTTTGGTCTTGTAGAGTATAACTTACATATCCCTGTATATCAATATATATACACTAAAACATAAGTTGAAATCTCAAGTACAACTAACTACTACCAGGGTTTTTAACTCCAATATACTGGGTGTAAATGGATACTTGTGCAAGAATTGTTCCGTGCGTGAGGACTACTTAAAACTAAATACTCGGCGCATGTACTAAGCTGTTAAATGCTTCAAGTGGAGTTTAAATATGTAAGAGCGGGTCACCATATAATGAATGAAATTGAATTCCACCTCCCAGAATTAAATTTCCTAAAAGCCAATTCACAGTATTCAATTGAAGTGTCTCTTTACCTTGATAATTATTTATTGATTATTAAGTAGGGTTCAAAATATTCTTGAATCAGTTTTTTCGGAAAGCTGCGGTTCCCGGATGTTGATTGAACAAGGGCTCTATGACCAAAAAGACTTAGTTAGTTGCCAATCCATGTCACATTCAGCATCGACAATGCTTAAGCAAAGCATGGAAATAACTTCTTTTCATCTGTCTACTTGGGGTTTTAATTATTATCGAACCAACGATATCCAGACAAACCCTTCACCAAGGCTGACTTCTAGTTAGCAAACAAGGCACTTAATTTCTCCATGAAGTTGTTTCATTCAGTGGTTTATGTCCCAAACTTTTAAAGAAATTCTTGATGGGCTTGAACGCATCAGGAAACAGCGGGTCAGGAGTAGCATAAGCAGCAGGAATAAGAGCGACGATGAAGAGAGAGAGTTTCATGATGAGTGAGTGGGAGTGAATTAATGATGGTGAAAGGTGAGGAGGAAGAAAGCTCTCTCTCTTATAAAGGTTGCGGTTTCCAGACGAAAGTAAAGTGCACGATGAAGTATCGTCAAATTAAAACTTAAAAATGTTCAATCTTAGAAGACTTGTCGAACCTAATGAAATTATTCTCAACGCAAAATTGAAAAAATAAAATATTCCCATTGAAAACGATCACGATAGTCATTGTAGTATCACGACATCCCACTGGGTAGACCTACCGGAAGGTATTAAAAATGCAACAATGAATCAAAAGTTGTAAGCCTATTAGACGGGTACATGAATAGTATAATTTCATTCTTTTTTCAAATCCTTACTGATTAATTTTGTAGCCTCTGAATTGATTTGTTAGAGTTATTTGGAGGTTGTTCTGACTCTCTCCTATGTAATTAGCATCTGGTGGTACCCAATCAAATACTGTCGTGTGTCAAGTTTTTCTTAATGGACGCGGTGCGACACGTGATTGCGAACTCCTCACGTGAACAGCCAAACTAGCGCTGTTCACCCACCAGATGTTAAAAAGTGCATTTGTTTCAGAACTCTATCTCCTTATCCGAATAGTCAAGCGGTTGCGATGAAGAGTTTGTTCAAGATGTTTTCTAATACATGAACAAATTCAAAATAAAGCCACTATCATTCTAGTATTCTGAATTGTTCACTCGTCATACTGAGACGTGTTTTGACAATTGATTATATTGGCCACCATATTTCCCGATTATTTAGCCGGAAGCTTACGTCCAACTGCCCTAAAACTTGTTCCGTCCAGAATGGTACGATGGTTTCAAAGAGTATCCAACCCCGGTGATTGTTTGCTATGAAAGAGCCGGTTAGAGTTAACGGATGCTCCAAAATGAGTTTACTGCCTTGGACAGCCGTCCGAAATCTCAATTAATCTCTCACGAACTCACGGAATGTCAATTTTGAGTGTTATGGATCTGGGGTTTTATTGTTCTCGAAAAAACAGACGCCCTCATGAATTGATGCATGTTTTAGCTATCGTTCTGGAAACGATGCGAAACCTTGAGTATTTTGTTTGCCGGGAGTAAGTTTGACGGAAAGTTGACGGAAATTAACGGGAATTTGACGGAAATGTGTTTAATTTTGTATATAAAGTGATTGAATTGTGTCTTTGGAAGTTCCTGGATTAAGCATGAATATCAGTTCCTTGATTCTCGCTCTCGTTGCGGCCACTTCGTGTGCAGCCTCTAGCCCTTTGGCAGCCTATGCTAAATTTGGAATGTCCATGGAACCCCTTTCTGGATTGAACATGGGTGGCTTTAGTGGTTTGTTGTACGGTAACATGTCAGCGGAACCCATCCACTTTACTAAAAACGGCGGCAAGGTTTCAACAACAGAGTCATCCACCCCGGGATCTTTAGGGCTCCACAATAAAGTGGTCGCTTTTGGTAAGCTTACAAATAAGGCTGAGTTGAAGTTTGATAAGGACATGAAGATTACAAATATGCAATTATATTCGTGCAAGGTCTCCAACACTAACTTGCACTTGATTACGCACAAGATTGTGAATAAGTCTTGCTTTAAGGTGGAGATTTTCCTTTTGCCTTACCACAAAAAGGGTGAGGAACAAGGTCAGCTGAAGTCTTCTTCTGTGCCTAAAAGTGTTTCCAAAGTCCAGAGCTATGTGGCTCCTGCTAGGTCTACTATCGCCTCTCATCCAAAGGTCGACTCTCATTCAAATGAATACTCTGATTCAAGAATTGCTTCCCTGTCAAAGGTTTACTCTGAGTCAAGATTTTCTTCTCATTCAAATGTTGCTTCTCATTCAAAACTTGCCCCTCATTCTAATCTGGCATTTGCTCATGCTAGTGCGGCTGCATCCCCTGCTTCCAAGTATCATGCACCCGAGTCTTCGGCCACGGAGATGCCAGGAGTTTTCAAGTCTTCTGGCCCTAGATCATATGCCTCATACATTGGTATGGAGAGCATGACTACTGACCACATCGATGCCTCTTATTCCTTGACCAGTAATGGGGATGTCCAATCCTTGAAAGGAGACGCTTCTATTACAAAAGAAACCACTACGACTGCTACTGTCTGCAATGAGTGCGAGGCGTCCGAGATTACAGTGTGGAAAACTTACACCGACTACACTGTTTACTGCCCCCAAGAGACTATAATGACAATTACCAACTGCAAGGATGTATGTGTCCCATCTACTGTTACTGTCAGTACTGCTACTACCTTGACAGTTACTGGAGTTTGCATTGTTCCCGAGACCACCACGGTAGAAGTCTCCGAAAGTGCCGAGACTCCCAAGGCAGAAGTTCATTACGGTCCGCCAGGGACTAATAAGGCAGTGGACCACCCCAGAGGCATTGAGACCACCAGGTCAGGAGATTCTACTCCCAAGCATCCTTCCAAGTTACTCCCAGAACTCGCACCGCTTGGCGAAGACGCTATAATAAATGACGCGTTCAATGAAGCCGAACCAAATGATGAATATAATTTTGCGAAACCAACCAATGAACCCAAAGCTGCTAAATCAAATGAGCCATTAAAATTAGATGAGGAATTTGGTCTCAAATCAAACCAGACTTATAATATCCCCAAGCCAAAGTCTAACAGTGACATCGAGAAGGATGTCACACAGACTCTCACTCACACCAATACGGTATCAAGCATTACTCCATATATCAATTGTGGAGGTAAGAATGCTGTTGGAGCGTTTGCTCTTGTATTTGCAGCATTGTTGCTTTAGTCTTGGGCATTTGCTTCAATCACCAGATTTATTTCGATTTCCAATTACGGAGAACCATAGAATATTTATTTTTTTGTATCCTTAATAGATTCCTCAGTCAGACCTTATCCAATCCTTTGACGTCGTCTAAAGTGAAACGGAAAAGTCCAGGCCTTTGGGGTAACCAATGAAAACCACAAGTTCTATAGTGAAGGTCTTTCTCATCGAATGCTTATTTGCAGTACCTTTTTTTGAGGAGTTACAATTCCAATCTTCTAAATTCATAAAATAGTACGAATTGGCTTAGAGTTTACCACTAGGATTCATGTTTTGATTGATGGTCATTTCTGATTGTGGTGGGGTTTTTACTATTGACAAATTTATGAGAATGGTTGATGGCTTGATGTAAGTGTAAAATGTAACGCACATTCTGGTGTAACTGTTGAACATGTGAGATGTGCTTGTTGGAACATGAGGAACCAGTACACCTCTGATGTACTGCATGTTCCATGTGACTGCATGTAAGCAGGGCAGATGAAACAGTGATATGCAGGAACAGACGATATTGAGAATCAGTCCAGGTCCTCAGTAAACATCAGTACCTCTACACTAGTTAATATTGGTGGGTCTGGTGTGGGGAGACATCTTGGTATGTCCTCCCTCAGTTGATATATATTTCGGTTACTCTTATTAAATAGCGGAAGCTTGTCCTTTTATATTGGGGTGAGCCTTCACACGACCAAAGTCACGTGAGTGACCGTGGTCTCAGGGAAACATGGAGCCGAGGCTCCTGTTTCTCAACACAGAGATGTACTGGTTCCCCATGTTCCAACACATTCGTTGATAAATTCCCAATAAGTGGGAATCCGGGGGGTTAGATAGCTAACCTGTGAATACCGGAGAAGTGAAATAGGCCGGTTAAACACCATGTCACGAGGTAGGACTAATGGATGAGTCCAAGTCACGGGTTATGGTGCCTTGGAAGAGTCATTGGCATTCGCAGGCTAAACATACCTCTATGCGTAGTGTGACTATCCATGGTAATTTTAACAACGTAACCCTTATCATTTATCATGGTCTCTCGGAACGATTACTTATAGAGGTCTGTACGTAAAAAAAAGCAAGTGATATA
>NKZO01001794.1:0-15179 GCA_002370185.1 Metschnikowia sp. 01-655c1
TTACTACTTACTACTTACTACTTACTACTTACTACTTACTACTTACTACTTACTACTTACTACTTACTACTTACTACTTACTACTTCACCTCCTAAAACTTGAATTGTCAGGACTCTTCCGTTACAAGGAATTACGTCTAGAGTGAATTCAGTAGGGCTAACGTATGTCTATATGCAAGCATGCACAAATCTGAAACCCTCTTCAAAAGCCCCGGTGAGAGGCATCAACGTATTGTCACTTTAGCAAAGAAGACCATGGGGTGTAGGGAATCTAGTGTAGAGTGCCCCCAATTATAGTATAGAACAGTAAACTGGAATGTAGAGATAAACATGCCATAGTACACTATTCTATACCTTATTACACTATAGCAGACTATACTATTCTATACTTACACTATAGCAGACTATACTATTCTATACTTACACTATAGCAAACTATGGTAGACTATAGACTATACTGCTAGTCTACTTAGTCTATTCTACCAAGTCTACTGAAAGACTTCTAGTTAGCCTGCACCAGTTATATGGCTTATATGATCAGATATAACACATTAGGGCATATGTTTTATATCCGATTTCTAGCTTCATAGTATGTTAGACATGACCTAGACTGAACTAGAGCTAGGGCTTGAGCTAGAGTTAGAGTTGGAGCTAGAGGCAGAGTTGGAATCCGAACGAGATTTCAAATTCAAATTTCTTCTCGAATTTCTTCTCAAACTTCCTTTCAAATTTTCTTTCAAATTCTCTTATTGAGAAATGTAGTATTATGCCGTTAGGTCAATATGGACTGAGCAAAGCCTATGAATAGACTGAGCTCACGTGCCCACTTAATCAGCGAGCCGGCTATTGGGATCACGGCCAATCTATTTGGCCATTTTCACACAATAAGTGACCATTTCAAGCAGAGCTCAAGCGGAGCTCGAGCCGAGCTTGCTGAAACTGTGACCAATGGGATCGGGTTTCTCGGGCCCAGTTTCTCAGACCCAGTTTCTAGGTCCATATTTCTTCCACCAAATTCCCCAGGTTTTAACTTGGCTTTAATTCACAAGACTCAACCAAATTCGATTCTTCTTTGAAGAATCATCAACGAATATAGTAACAATTAGGTATCAATCGGCTAACAAGATTCTTGCAAGCACCAAGAACCACCACTAACCAGTACTCAATCTTCAGTCCCGTCAACTTCAGCAGAGCTAAGTGCTGTGAATTTGGTACCAAAAACTCAATAACTTCTGCTCTAGGTACCAAGAACCACCACGAACCAGGGCCACGACCAAAAGTTCACTTCACTGAGCTTAAAGAGAGCTTCAGTATTTAGCACTTGAATCAGAAACAATTCGTACCAGAACTGATGTCTGGATACAAGCCTGAGGCTATGGATTTTGGACATGGTTCATTGAAATCCTGTTGTCAAGGTTTGGCCCAAGACTTATACTAGAACCCACTAGATAAGACAAGTAGGTAAGACAAGTAGATAAGACAAGTAGATAAGACTAGTAGAAAAGACAAGTAGCACTGACAGCAACTGAGGGTTATCGGATACTGCATTGGATGGTGGTGGTGAACGGCATATATGGATGGTGGTACCGAATGGAGTAGAAAAAGACTCATGTATGCTTCCTGGTCACACTTCCTCTTAAAGATGCCTCCCTCAAAAAATGACATAAATAGAATATTCTTCGAGTATAGATTTCATGAAGTGACCTATATTTCTCTGTTTTTTTCTCGTTTCGTTATAAGTCTGTTCATCTAAGTTCACAAAATCCTTTCGTTTTTCTTTCGTTTTTTTAATAATTCACTTTTTCAGGGGAATCTTGTTGGTCTGTTCCATAGCCTGTGTCGTAGCCTGTTCCGAACGGCCAGCCAGGGCTAGGTGCAGGCGGAATGATCATTAGGATATGACAGATCCTATTGTTCCTCACTGAAAATTCGCTTATAATGTGACTTCTTTGGACCCTCACAATGTGACACATTTCATTCGCCATAGCGGATCCAATGAAACTCAGAACAATGATACTTTGATCATGGACTTTTGATGCCCTCGTATCTGTACCTTTTGACTATTGGGCCATTGATACCTTCACTTCTGACAGAAGCTGGTTCTTCACACTAGAAACAATTTGCAGCTTATTTGGGCTCTAGATACCATTTCTGAACACCACAAGAAATTGGGAATTTGATAGTTAGAACCGGTATCTTTTCATTATTCCTTATCCCTTGATTATTTCCTTTCTTTGCATTCGCACCTATCTTTGCATTATATTCATTGATTCTTCTGCATTGTGCACTGGTATGGTGTGGTTTTCTGGTCAGCATTCTTCGTGGTCATTCGTATAAAAGAAGATGACTCCCTCTTTTAAAACAATAACCATGAAGATCACTCGATTCGTCCTTGCCTCCTTTTTGTCGTCCTTTGTAGGGGCAAAAGCACAACCAGTTTTGGAAAATGTCACTCTTCCACGAAAAATATCCGAAGCATACCCAGTCTCAAAAAATAGCCTTCCTCAGAACATATCCACAGCACACACAGTTTCTAAAAATGTCACTTTACCTGAAAGCATCTCCAAAGCATCCACCGTTCCGGTCATCAATGTGGCTGATCCATCCTTTTCCGCGGTGAAACCAAACTCGGTTGCTTTTTTTGTAAAGATCAATGGAGTCTTTAAGCCGGTCTCAATCCGGATGGGTAAAGTCGCAAGGGAATACGTGCAGTATCTTTATTATGACGAGACGGAAAGGGTTGTCCCCAGCAATTTCTCCTTTGAAGGAAAACACATCGTCAGCAATCAGCAATACCTGAAACATATGCCCGTAGGCTATTCGAAAGGACGCCTTGTTTTTGGCGGAAATAGCCTGGCAGTCAACTTCAAAATAAATAGGAATAGAAAGATTACCAGCGACAAGTTCAAGATGTGTAACTTGACTTCCACACGCTTTGCCATATTCCATGATAAGGCCAGAAGAAAACACCACTGCACCGGCGTGAATCTCTATGTCTTTCCTTCTTACGAAATAAAGGAACGGGGCCCCGGATCCGTCGGCTTCACGGCCACAGTGGATGAGCATGTGTTGGGAAACTTTGACAAGAACCACACCTACATCTGGTATATCCATGGCAAGTGTATGTTAATTTCCAAGGCCGACAAGTTTGACCAAACGTTTGCCGAGTTGAGAAGTTTGGATATTAGCGGCTGCATGAAATCCCTCGAAGCTATCGGTAATATGGATGCCTCAGAGCTTCTTGAACGGAACTGTACTCTTGGAATTTCCGGAAACAACGCCACCGAGTATCTGAAGCACTTCTTGAAGGGCTATAATGATGAATGTAAAATTTTCATCAATGGAAAGGTGATCACCAGGAAGCCCAATAAACCTTGGACAGACTACATTTCCCAGTCACTGTCAGTCCCTATTTAGTCTTTAATTGAATAAACTGCTTTTCCCAGCTAACAGTTATAGTCAAGAAGTATGTGGAAACATATTAGGGAGTGTCAGACTTTGCAATGTTGCTCTGGAATAAAACACCAGTCAATTTAGAGTCTTGATCTGTCTCAATCAAAGGAGAGTATGAAGAAAGGTGTAGTAAATAGTTGCATATCAAGCAGTTGAAGCGCTATTCATCACCATCAGAATGATTATTATTCTGACCTTCAAGGCAATTTCCGGTCGCTAAAGTTAAGATATATAAGCCGGAAGCAAGCTTCCGCAATATCAAATCATTATTGACGGAACAGGCGCAGAGTGATTAGCTCTGAAATACCACTTCTGACAACGAAGACCACCCTGACTCCTTCAAGAGAAGACACCGCTTTATATGAGAGTTTCCACTGGAGGATGTTGATAATGACAAACTGAGTATTTCAAAAGATCTAGATTCAGCATAGGTGTACGTGTGTTCGAATAAATCTGTCCTAATGAAGAGAGTAATTCATTATTGAAGCAGAAGATTTTCTTTATCCAAGGCCAAAGTATCAATAAAACCCCATTGGATAAGATCCCTAGTATAAGATCCACTTCACTCTTCTCTAAATTCCAGCCAAGTTCAGTCAAATAACCAAATATCAAGTACTTATTCCGTCAGTAATGGACACTTAAGTATCGATTATTATTCATGCAATTCAGTCAGGTACCTTGGGTCTCAGGTTAGCACATCAGCAAGTCAGTATTCAATTACTCAACAGTATCCAATGAGTTAATTAGTCATTACTCAACAGTATCCAATGAGGTAAGTAGTCAGTAGTACCCGTCTGTTGTGTTATCTGTATTCAGCTAGACAGTTGCCTGTAACCATTTACCTCTTCCTGGGTGAGTGGTACACCATCAGCCAAACCCCAAGCTTTTATAATTCTCTTCACTTCACCAGAACCCAATCTTGAGGTTATTGGCAAATAGTCAAAATTAAATAGACAGTCTCTCCATATCAGTCACAGACAACAGATTGATAGACCCAATTTAGCCAATAAATCTAATCAATTTAGCCGATAAATCTAATCAATTTAGCCAATAAATCTAATCAATTCAAGAACAACCACACCCATTTAAATCACATCCATGTTCTAGACCCAGTCTATAGTTATATTACTGCTCGAAAAATTGGAGTAATTCTTGCTTGAATTCGGGGGGTGCGCACCCTTATATGTTTCGCAGCACGCGGGTCCTGTATGTATGGTGGCTGCAAATAAACTGGGCGGGGTGAGAACAGGAAATGTCTATAAAAGAGCACCTTCCCCCTCCGAATCCCGGTCTACAAATTTTTACTCTTTACCCCTTTTCTTCTTTTTTTCTTGAACTATGGGGGAGACTCTTCTATGACGAAGCATGAGAACTTGAGATCCACTGAACCTGAGATCCACTCAACTTGAGATCCACTGAACTTGGGCGGCTACGGATAACGGAATCAATGCCTATGAATTTAGATTTCCAGGGTACTTAGTAAGGGCAAAAACTCTATGAGTATCTCCGCCACAAATTGGTATCAAAAAGAACAAAAAAAGACATCATATTTTGGGCGTTAACATATATTGGGCGTATAGACATCATCAGTCTGAACACGTTACGGCATCTTCTGAAGCCACAGCTATGGCCATATACCTCCGGCCTACCCAAGGTTAATCAATGAGATCTCAAAAGGTTCAGTTATAGAAAAGCAAGTGGATATCAACGATAGAAGCATAAACGGAGGATGAATCATTTCAAATAGTCCCAGAGAGAGCCGACGCTTAATATTGGATAAGGTTTGTTTGAGCTCAGAGCAATGGAGCCGTTTAGGCTCAAAGTGAGGGTATGTCTAGGGAGGTTTCAGAGTAAAGAGTTGGACTATTTTAACCAATCTTTTATTGCTATTGAACACTAGTGGTGTCTGACTTCTGGCTCACCGGAAGTTCTCTTCAAGAGCTACACAACATACAATAAAGGGAGGACTTACGGGAAAGGGCAATAACAGGAGACAAAGTTTATTCCTTTATGCATCAATTCAGTCAATGATAAAAGGTAATGGTTTAAAATTCTTCTCTCAAACTCGTTGAAGTCATGGTTATGCCAAAAAGACCTATGAGGAGTGGTTTTCAACAATGCCAATAATAACTTAAACTTGAATTCTTTGTTGAAACTGGGAGGTTAACTGCAAGCTATTAAACTACAAGGTATTGACCTACCAGGTTTTAAACTACGAGTTGTTGAACTACAAGGTAGTGAGCCAAGTCTATTAAACTAGTTTACTGTCTTCGCCTCAGGAGGACATAATTTTGAAAGAAAGACCCGGTTGTTGCCCTTACCTCAGCATCATTAAGGCAAAATTATGGAATTAAAGTCAATTTCTGAGAGCATCTGAGAAAGTTCGAGGTTTATCTATGCGGCCAGGGCTGTCTCCTTTGTCTTTTGTGGAAAACATGGCAATGGAGCGGCAAGTGATCGACTGCTATAGAGTTCTGCCAAAGCAATTTCTATCCGTGAGGCCACTTGAACTTGAGTCTTTTATTGAAGTTACCCAAATAGGAGCATCCGACTCTTTCTATTTTCAGAATTCGGTGGTATAAGGAGTGTGTCATATTTAAGCTGATCCCATGCGACTCTCTTGTTCAAACACTCAATCCAGAATATACAGACCTGAGTGTACAGTCATCTTTTTGATGTTTCATCCGTGTTCATCCATGTCCATCCGTGTCCATCCACGTTTCATTCAAATATGATTACACATTCACATTTCATCGGTGAATAGAGGTACAGGCTTCTGGTTAGTGTTTTATATGAAGGCCTCGGACTGTGGACGCGACCCAGGGGCGATTTCCCCCAACATTCCCTCTAGACAATCCGACAAACCGTCGAGACTAAGGTTATAGTCCCGCAAATACTCCAGGGGCTTCATCTGCAGGACATAGAGGAGCCCATGGAGAGTGTCCAAGAACTCGGTGGACAAGCTGATGTACTTGCCGATTTTGGGCACCATAGTCGGGAGGTGTTCGAAGTCGGAGATGAGCAACGAGAGCATGACGTTTTTGATCAAGCGCCGCATCTCGTCCGGGTTCATTTCGTCCACGGCGTCCAAGTGCAATTTGTGATAGTACGGCTTGAACTGGTCCGGCAAGTCGGCGTACTCGGATGACTTGATGGGCTCCTGGGTCGTTTTGGCACTATTTCTGCTCTGCTGCTTTTCCTGGTGGTGGAGCTGGCTCCTGGCAAATTGGAGTTCGTTGTGGAGTTCTTCATTGTGGCGCTGGTATTGGCGGACTTTTTCTTCTAGGGCTTCAACATAGTCTGCAGAAGAGGGTCTGGGAGGGTCGTTTTTGGTGGAGATGTCAATGTGGTCAGTGGTCAAGTCTTCAAGACTGAGACGGGGAGGAGGGGTAGCTGAAAGGGCAGTTTTGGAGTCCAGCTCAAAACCATCCAGTCCGTTTTTCTGTCCCTCATCTTGGTATGATTGGTTAAAAGACTGGTTCTTATAGGGTTGGTCCCTGTGTGCAGTCTCGGGGTCAAAAAAGTCAAACGCCTTAGTCTTTTCATTCTTTTGATCATATTCTCGACTAGATTGGGGCGACGAGAGCGGAGAAAGAAGCTCAGTTTGACTTTGGTCAAAGGTATCGTCGGCCAGGTCTGAGGACGAGTCTGAGGCCCGGTGCAATTCCTGGAAACACTCGCCCAAGGCATCTTCAAAGTGGGAAACCAACTTATGGACCAAGTCCCGTGGGTCTGGCCGGACCTTGGTGCTTTTTCTCCGGGTCCGGGGCTCCATTTCTCGCGTCACGTGCCTTCTATGATTCTGGATATGATTGTCTCTCACGTGACCTCCAGTGTCTCCAGTGACGCCTGTGTCTCTATCTCCTTCTCCAGTGACCCCAGTCTTCCTTAAGTTACCACTGTCTCTTACGTGATTGTCTCTAAAGTGGATACTGGTTCTCATGTGAATGGGGTCTCTCACGTGACCACTGTCTCTTGAGCTCTGGCTCTGGTTCTGGGTTCTGGGATTCTGGCTCTGGGTCCTTGGGCTCTGATTCTGGCTTCGTATGCTGTGGCTCTGGGATCTTATGCTTTGGCTTTGGCTGTGTGTCTGGTTTGGGCCTTTTGTGGGTCCTGCAGTTGGTTCTTTGGGACTGTCTGTGGAACTAAGAGCCCTGGGTTCGATGTTAAGGGGCGTGGAATGTGACGAAAAGGACGTTTCGGGGTACGTGAGCTCGTGGGTACCATGATAAGGGCTCTGGAGGGTCTGGGGACTGTGGGCAGCGAATAGACGGTCCATGTTACGAGCCCTGCTGAGGAGCACCAGTGAAACGGTGTTGTTTGGCGACTGCGTAAGGTTTTCCGACGAGTCGAAATGGGAGCTGTGGTCCGATGATAAGTGGAGGTACGACTCCAGGAGCTCCGTTCCATCGGGCGACGAGTTCATGGGAAGAGGATGGTGCTTGTGTTTGTTATCACTGAGGCGCGTTTTGAGGCTTCGTCTTTGAACGTGCGTCGTAAGACGCGCGACTCAATTTAATTCTTACCATCTCTAAAAATGGCCATAGTACTGGTATATTTTTATAGTGCCTCTTCGTGATACATGTAATAGGAACCTATGGAAGCTTATTATGCTCAGCTGTAGACGAAATTAACGAGCTAACTATGATATGGCTCCCAGTTACTTTCTTTATGGTACGCGCACGACCCTCTTAGTCTCTATTAGTTCCACCAAGACTTCCACACTTAAGTAATCAAGTAAACAAAGGAATGAGAACATCACTGGGGCTATGAATGAGCTATGACTATTGCTT
The DNA here is from genome assembly GCA_002370185.1 of Metschnikowia sp. 01-655c1. NCBI lineage: Eukaryota > Fungi > Ascomycota > Pichiomycetes > Serinales > Metschnikowiaceae > Metschnikowia > Metschnikowia sp. 01-655c1. Next base: position 8,247 of record NKZO01001794.1, read on the forward strand.
TTAATGGGATATCGGTATATGTGGCTATATGCAGGATATACACTATGAATCGTTTCCTAACTACCACAGCCAAAAATTCACTAGATAAGTTATTTTTTCAGATTATTATAGTACACAAAATGCGATATTCATTTGAGTTGACGTGAATCCTGGTAGCATGCGACGGTTCTCCGACTACTTGTATGTACGTATATGCAGGACACTACGGAATATGGTCAATATGTATTGTATACCGATATATAATGACATTGTATCTGTTTACCTGTCGTTCTGTCTGATTCTATTTGATTGTATAGTATCTGTCTAATTTCTGTCCATTTGTCTAATTTGTCTAATCTGTCTACTTGTACACCTGTCACGAACCACCTGCGACCTGTATCTCCTCTGTCCATCAATCCACCAGTTTGCTTTCTGTCCACTTTCTGTCCACTTTCTGTCCACTTTCTGTCCATTTTCTGTCTACTTTCTGTCCAATTTCTGTCCATCTCTCCATCTCCTTCTCCTCATCTCTCTCCCCATCTCTTTACCAATCTACCATCTAATCATAACTGTATCTATTTAGCTCAGTATTTATGCTCCGTTTGTCTCCCATATACACAACCAATGATCACCACCCTCGGATGTCTCGTCTACGGCTCGATGATACTATAGCCGCCCGCCTCAACCTTCTCCGAAAACGTCTCCTCCACCTGCGTACACAAATCAGACAAATTGTCTAGGCCCTGGTGCAAGGCCTCCATGGCAGTAATGTTGCCGTATGTCTGGATACGGATGTTCAACTTGTTTTCCGAGGGGTGCGGGATGGAGTAGCCGCAGAACTCCACCTCCGGGTTCTTCATGATCATGTACCGCAACGCATTTCCGAGGGTGTGGTCCTCGTCCACCACCTGAAACGAAGCCGCCGTGCCGTCTTCCGACAGCCCGGGCAACAACTTGATCTTGTCAGTGTCGTACTCTTGCTCTTGTTCGTCCACCTCGGGCTCCATGGGAATGTCGGCTGTGTCAGACATGGCTAGTCTATTCCGGTGGGAGTTCCGGATTGATGCCTATGTAATTTTTTGCGCATCTCGCGACTGCACATAGACCCCCGGTCCAAGTCTCCCCGGATCACCGGTTCACATAGTGCAACAGCCGTAATTACCTAAAATGAAGGGAGGATTGACCAGAATAGGTAGAATGGCCCTTTCAACTTTTTGAAAGTTTGGGATTGTTTTTTTTTGTGATTTTTTTTGGGTGGTGAATGGAGTGGGTTTGGTGCTCGAAACTGGCCCTCGGATCTCTCACACCCGTACACCGCAACATCATCATCCAAGTCCTACTTCCCCTAATTCAATATCCATTATATGGGTTCCGGATGAGTAGTAGACACGACTCTAAAACGATAATTTTAAGAAATTGCTCTCTCTCTGGACCTGTCCACCATTGAACGATATATAATGCTGTATATGTGCACCCGTACACCACAACAATTTCTGTGATCCATTCTTTTCCCAACCCTGGCTGTTTCATGGAAACCTAGACCATTTCTAGGACTGTTCCTCTAGTAAGAATTATTAAGGAATGACGCTGGCCAGTGCATTTGTATATATAAACCGTATATATAAACCGTATATATTTATATGTACACCCGTACACCACGACTCAGGCAGAAACTGCCCTTGTAAGAGCACCCCATTCCCATCCCCAAAGTGTTCTAACAGTTAAATTACCTATACCCCAAGGTAAAACGGTTCCATCTTTTTTTCTTTAAAATTCCTACTTCAATTAATGAGTTAATAATCTTTGGAATGGATTAGATTAGGATATAGTCCAGCCAATATAGAGATATTAGGACAGCAATGTCCAGGAAAATCTATTTTTTCAGTGACCCCAAAGATTATTGTGTCAAGATTTCAAAGCTATTCTCCAATTGCAATATGCATTTCAATCCAAGTGATTCGGAAAAATATGTGGCATTGAATAGTCAACATTGAATAATTAAGGAATTCTACTGGTAATATAAATATTAATAAATTAAACGAATCTCTGTTATGTTCTTCAATACATTATGTCTTACTAATACTATGTTTGTTGATGTTTCCTCGAAGAGAGGAACTGAAGTGGCTTATATAACTGAGAGAAACGCGTTACCGGAAAACTCTCCACTAGAACAATGGTATCCATCATTGTACGAAGCCATTATTGTACGAAGCCATTATTGTACAAAGCCATTATTGTACAAAGCCATTATTGTACGAAGCCATTATTGTACGAAGCCATTATTGTAAGAAGCCATCATTGTACGAAGCGATCATTGTAAGAAGTACTATGATGGCCATTGCAGAATTCACTATGATGGTCGTGATACGGACTTTTCGATAGCCATCATATTATCCATCATAGTACTCCGTCATAGTACTTCATCATAGTACTCCATCATAGCACTCCATTATAGTACTCCGTCATAGTACTCCATTATAGTACTCCATTATAGTACTTCATCATAGTACTTCATCATAGTACTTCATCATAGTACTTCGTACAATAATAGTATGACTTCGCGCAACACTATTTGCAGCCTTCAGAGTGAGACTCGAATACCCAGGCCCCAATTCAACATCAGAAAGAATCAACACCCCCCGAAATACAGTGTTTTCCAAAACTAATCAAACCAGCTCTTCAAAACTATTCAAACCAGCTCTTCAAAACTATTCAAACCAGCTCTTCAAAACTATTCAAACCAGCCAAAAAAAATATTTTGTACTCCTTCACAATCTTTCAAACCAAATGGCATAATGTTTCACACCACGTTTCATGAGTATTCAATATTCTGAATTCTGAAATCTGGAGGATTGCAATATATGTACTATATTTGGGAGTCTTGCAGTATCAATCAAGGGACAAAACGGACGGAACATTGATTGGGTGCAACCCCCGGAATTGGCTCGCCCAAAACACCCGTACACCCGGCTACCTCAGCAGAAAAAGGCCCAACGCAAACGACCTTTTTTTCAAGTGATTTAGATGAAACTTGGTTTGCTGATATCCTAGAATTCCGGACTTNTTTTTTTCAAGTGATTTAGATGAAACTTGGTTTGCTGATATCCTAGAATTCCGGACTTCACAATGTATATTTTTATAGTTGGAAAGGTTTCGTGGTGGACTTTTGGCGGTCCAGTAGCTGGGCAATTCGGGCCGCGGCCCTCAATTCCGGCCAATTCCGGTCAAGCTATCGCATACCATATCGGGACCAGTGCTCATAATTATACATCATTGGTATGCCAGATACAATAAACACCCCCTGTTAATTATTGGAAGGCCTGCACATAGCAACAACTGGCTGGATACGTTAACTTCGCCGGTCAAAACTTAAATAGCTCAAATTCCTCCTTTGGGGAACCATTAACTAGTAAAGATACTAAACAGAGTAACTGACGTAACAATAAGAATCTAATCAAGATATTAGTATTCAAAGAAGTCGTAGATTAGTACTGGTAGTATTTGGGTAGTATACAGTATACAACTTTACTATTTATGAGTCTCGCACGACTCCAAAATAAAGCCTAGTTTATGGTTCAGACAAACACCCCTCAGCCTTAAAAAGACTGTTGTTCTATTCGGACGAAATCTAAACATACTGGCCTGTACAGAAATACAGAAGCTACGTAATGGCTATACTACGAAGTGGTTATATTGTATGCAGTCCTATGAAGACATGGTGGTCAAAAAACAATTCTCGAAGGATGAATACTATGGGTAGTTTGTTCAAATATAGAAATACATTTATTATAAAATCATTTCATTTCCTTCATAAGTGGCTGGCTTCATACTGCTTCACGATTGTTTCAGGACTGTTTCAGGACTGTTTCAGGACTGTTTCATACTGGTTTCAGGGTTTGGGACGGCTGCTTGGGTGCAGTACGCGCATCCCATCGCGTTGCTGTGTGCAGGGCTCATCGCGTTTTTTCCCCCCTCCCACGTTCCACTATAAATACCGCGCCTTCCCCCCCAAATTCCCACCCTATTATATTTTCTTTTCCTCCTACTATTTATTCTTTTCCTCATGTCTGATTACAACGGAGGGTACTCTAACTACAACAGTGGTTACAACAACTACAACAATAACGGAGGCGGTTACGGCGGTGGCGGTTACGGTGGTGGCGGTTACGGTGGCGGTAGAGGAGGTGGCAGAGGAGGCCGCTTCAACGGTGGCGGCAGACCCCCCATGCAGAGAGTGGAGTTGACCACGCCCGAGTGGGACTTGGACTCGCTCCCCAAGTTCGAGAAAAACTTCTACACTGAGCACCCGGATGTGGCTGCCCGTGACGAGTCGGATGTGCAGCAGTTCAGAAAGGAAAACGAAATGACCATCAAGGGCTCGGACATCCCTAAGCCCATCACCAGTTTCGATGAGGCTGGTTTCCCTGACTACGTTTTGTCTGAGGTCAAGCAACAGGGTTTCCCTAAGCCAACGGCCATTCAGTGTCAGGGTTGGCCCATGGCTTTGTCTGGAAGAGATATGGTGGGTATTGCCGCCACTGGTTCTGGTAAGACGCTTTCTTACTGTTTGCCTGCTATCGTGCACATCAACGCCCAGCCTTTGTTGAAGCAAGGTGACGGTCCGATTGTGCTTGTGTTGGCACCTACCAGAGAGTTGGCTGTGCAGATTCAACAAGAGTGCTCCAAGTTCGGTGCCTCCTCGAGAATCAGAAACACCTGTATCTACGGAGGTGCCCCCAAGGGACAGCAAATCAGAGACTTGTCGCGTGGTGTGGAGATCTGTATCGCCACCCCCGGTAGATTGATCGATATGTTGGAAACTGGCAAGACTAACCTCAGAAGAGTCACCTACTTGGTGTTGGACGAGGCCGACAGAATGTTGGATATGGGATTCGAGCCTCAAATCAGAAAGATCGTCGACCAGATCAGACCCGACCGTCAAACCTTGATGTGGTCCGCCACTTGGCCCAAGGAGGTCATGAACTTGACCAGAGACTACTTGGAGGACCCCATCCAGGTGACCATCGGTTCCTTGGAATTGGCTGCTTCCCACACCATCACGCAGTTGGTGGAGGTTATCAGCGAATTCGAGAAGAGAGACAGATTGGTCAAGCACTTGGAGACCGCCACCTCCGACAAGGAGGCCAAGTGTTTGATCTTTGCATCCACCAAGAGAATGTGTGACGAGATCACTTCCTACTTGAGAGAAGACGGATGGCCCGCCTTGGCTATCCACGGAGACAAGGACCAGCACGAGAGAGACTGGGTGTTGAGCGAATTCAGAAACGGCAAGTCGCCGATCATGGTGGCAACCGACGTTGCTGCCAGAGGTATTGGTATGTATCTTTGACCTCCCCCTACTACTAACAGATTTAGGTGACACACCGGATTTTTTTTTTTTTTATTTTTTGAAAAGGGCAATTGAAGATGAAACAAAACATTGGTTCTGCAGGCAGAAACCAAGGAGACTAGATTAGTGGTATGGCATCATATCACGGATTTCGAAAGCAAGGCCTGAAAATGGCATCAGAATATCATGCACACGTCCATGTGCAGATCAAGGCAATCAATCAGGCGCAGAGGGACATTTTGGGTAAACCAATGCCATCCCAGAAAGGCATGACCTTTCATTCGCTTGATTCAGCAGCACGCGTGGGTGATTCCACGGGCGTGAGGTTGCCAGTCTACCGCTTTCCGTAATCAATAAACAATCGAACTCCTAATCTTTAATTGTAGAAGAATAAATTGGATGACTCTAAAGCAGATGAATCTGAATCAGAATCAAATCTAATTGTTGACTAAATCTGAGAATTCAACCCATACTAACAAGCAGACGTCAAAGGCATCACGTATGTCATCAACTACGACATGCCCGGCAACATCGAGGACTACGTGCACCGGATTGGAAGAACCGGAAGAGCAGGCACCACCGGTACAGCCGTCTCGTTCTTCACCGACAAGAACTCCAAGTTGGGAGGCGACTTGTGCAAGATCATGAGAGAGGCCAAGCAGGAAATTCCTCCAGAGTTGCAGAGATTCGACAGAAAGTCGTTTGGGTCTCATATCCGTTACGGCGGAGGCCGTGGCAGAGGAGGCCGTGGTAGAGGCGGATACGGCGGTCGTGGAGGGTACCGGTCGTCGGGATCCAACAACCAGCCCATGGGAAACCGCCGGTTCTAGGCCTGTGTATTATAGAGCAGTCCTAGGGTAATACTAATCAAAAACAATCTGAAGGAAGAAACCTAGTTTGATACTGTAGTCGTTTCAATGGTATTTCCAATCATATCAACCATTTGAAAAAACCACAAGCTCAGTCTGGAAAAACCACAAGCTCAGTCTGGAAAAACCACAACCTCCAGTCAATACTTAGTAGTCAAAGTCAAAGTCAGTACCAACACTTAGTATTCAGTAGTCAGTAGTCAACGGCAGATCACTGAAGTCAACACTCACTACTCATTAGTCAACAATCAGCAGTCAGTAATGAGTAGTAATCGAATCAGTACTCAGTACTAATTAGTCAACAGTATATCACTGTAGCACTCGGGACTTGGTACTCAGTACTAAATACCCAACAATCAGCAGTCAACAATGAGTAGTAGTCATAGTCAGCAGTCAACAATGAGTAGTATTCACAGTCAGCAAACAACCATGAGTAGTAGTCATAGTCAGCAAACAACTATGAGTAGTTGTGACAGTCAACAATCAGTACTCAGTAGTCAGCAGTCTGTAGTCAGAGTCAGCAGTCTGTAGTCAGAGTCAGCAGTCCGTAGTCAAAGTCAGAGTCTGTAGTCAGATTCAGAAGTCAGCAGTATATCATTGTAGTCAGAACTCAGAGTCAGAGTCTGTACTCAGTAGTCAACAATCAATATCGCTTCTGTCAGAAGAGAGCTTGCTTCTTTCTTCTGAAGGCTTTTTGGTTAAAGTTGGTTTCTGAGGTGGCTCCTGGTTGAACAT
>NKZO01001799.1:0-45747 GCA_002370185.1 Metschnikowia sp. 01-655c1
TATACTCTACTGGTATACTCTACTGGTATACTCTACTGGTATACTCTACTGGTATACTCTACTGGTATACTCTACTGGTATACTCTATTGGTATACTCTACTGGTGTACTCTACTGGTATACTATACCCATACTGCTATAGAGAATAGTCTAAATAGTTGGAACAGTCGGCATATAATCAATAAAAGCCAATATATTGTCTACTACGACCGCTAAATGTTGATGAATTGTTGATGCTGAGGTAAACTCTATACACCTATTCATCTTTGTTTCAATTCTAACATTACATCATCAACTGCAACAAGTCCCTTTCAGTATACCATAGATGCTTTACCATTAGATGCTTTACCATTACTGTACTCCACCATTATATTCTTTACCATTGAAGTACTCACTGTACCATCATGCTATATTGAAAATGTGCTTCTCCTAGGTGCTTTTTCTATCCCTGGTGCTTTTTCTATTCCTAGGTGCTTTTTCTATTCCTGGTACTTTTTCTATTCCTGGCACATTTCCTATTCCTGACACATTTCCTATTCCTGGTACATTTTCCATCCTTATATACTTTTCCTTCCTGCTAAATACCGATTCCATTCCTATTCAATACTTTCCTATGTACAGTGTTTTTCAAAATTATTCAAACCAGCGGGGCAAAATTAAACAAACCAATAATTCAAAAACTTTCGTACCCCTTCATACAGTCTTTCAAACCAAATGGCGTAATGTTTCACACCAACCTTCATTAGAATTTAATATTCTGAATCTTACCTTCATTAGAATTCAATATTATGAATCTTAAATCTGGAGGATTACCTATTTACTACATTTGGGAGACGTTTGGGAGTCTGTAGTTTCAATCAAGGGCTACCCCGGAATTGGCTGCCAAAACACCCGTACACCCGGCTACCTCAGCAGAAAAAGGCCCAACGCAAACGACTGTTTTTTCATGGTACGGAAAGAAGAGTGGGTTTGGTGGAATCCTGGAATTCCGGACTTTATAATGCATATTTTCGTAGTTGAAAAGGTTTGGTGGTGGCCTTTCAAAGGTGCCGTGATCTTTCTGGTCACGTGACCTCCGTTGAGTTCCGGTCTCGTGCTTTTTTCCACTACACCATAAATTGGCCAAATATTCAAGGAGAATCTTAATCTGGTAAAAACTGGATGCTCTAAAACAGACTTTCCCTTGCTGGTTTGAATAGTTTTGAAAAAACACTGTGTGTACTACATTTGGGAGTCTTGCAGTACCAATCAAGGGTCAAAACGGACGGAACTGAAGTGGAAGGGGTATGAAACTTCTTGAATTATTGGTTTGTTGAATTTTGTTTTTGAATTATTAATATGTTTAATTTTGTTTTTGAATTATTGGTTTGTTTAATTTTGTTTTTGAATTATTGGTTTGTTGAATTTTGTTTTTGAATTATTGGTTTGTTTAATTTTGTTTTTGAATTATTGGTTTGTTGAATTTTGTTTTTGAATTATTAATATGTTTAATTTTGTTTTTGAATTATTGGTTTGTTTAATTTTGTTTTTGAATTATTAATATGTTTAATTTTGTTTTTGAATTATTGGTTTGTTGGTATGGTATGAATACTTATTGTATGGTTTAATTTTGTTTTTGAATTATTGGTTTGTTTAATTTTGTTTTTGAATTATTGGTTTGTTGAATTTTGTTTTTGAATTATTGGTTTGTTTAATTTTGTTTTTGAATTATTAATATGTTTAATTTTGTTTTTGAATTATTGGTTTGTTTAATTTTGCTAGTGTGGTTTGAATCGTTTTATCGCGCGGGTTTGAATAGTACACTGTATAGTAACCAAAAACTGATCAATGGCACTAAAGTTACAATTTAGCTCTAATTACATTTCAACAATCCATCACCCCGTACACCCCTTGAATATTATATGTGACCATCCTATAGGCTTGTCGAAAGCCACAACACAGACCTCCACCAAATCCCAGTTGGAGCCTCCGGCCATGATCTTGGTCCATATCATAGTCCATGATCAACCAGATCGTTAGATCCACCCTTGGAGGGTCCTGCATATAGTGGTATCATGAAGTCTACTCTGTCCAATCCTACCATTGTTCTAGTGAAGAGTTTTTCGGTGCCACGTTTTCTCTCAAAGTTGTATAAGCCGCTTCGGTTTCTTCAAAGAGAGGAGGAGAGGAGCCATCACGAACGTAATATCTTTTAGGCATAAATGTATTAAAGAACATAACACACTGCTAATGTTGAGAGTTGTAGTATACACTCTCGTATTCTGGAACAGTTATCAAGTTAAGTTCCAACAATTCCCTTTAGTTTGGAACTTCAGTGATCATCTTAATCGTGTATATTCTTATCTGAATCTAAACTTATACTCGGACATTAGAATCTCCCCTTTAGTTTAATTTTAATTAATTATCCTTTATTAGCATAATAATAAAAATTTTATGCCTTCCAATGTGAGGGGAAATACGGTCTACGACCGGCTTTTTATATTTATTCATATATAACGCCCATAGGGCATAAGGTTATTCGAATAGAGGTGAAATCACCGTTCTTACATGTAATTTAACTGAAAATACTAGAGATTCTGACTTAAACTTAATTTAATAGTTCTCAATTATTATTTACTAAACATTATGTAATTCCTGATAAATTATCCTTCTCGTGGTCCGGTTGCTCATTGGTGTCGCATTTTGCAGCTAGGCGCGCACGCAGCGCACAGAAAAAAGTTTCAACCACTTTCTTCTACACTATAATGTTCGCCTTATGGTAGACCAATAGATCCGTCCTCCACGTCCCGGCCGAAACGAACAGAAGAAAATTGAAGAATTGAAACATCAAAGAAAAAGAAACTACCTTGTATACACGACCACCACCAAAGAACTCCAACGTCTCTTTCGTGTACCCGTTCCCGTTTCCGTTTCCGTTCCATATTATATTGTATTTAACCGAGTCCCCGACCGCCAGTTCTCGACCACTTGTCCATAGATTGACCAGTTGTGCATAGTTTGATTGATTGTGCATAGTTTGATTGATTGTGCATAGTTTGATTGATTGTGGAGATTGTTTGTCTAGTGTCTGTTTAGTGTCTGTGTCTACTTGTCTAGTGTCTGTCTAGTGTCTGTCTAGTGTCTGTGTTTAGTGTCTGTCTAGTGTCTGTGTCTAGTGTCTCTGCCTAGTTGTCCACTTGTCCACTTGCCTAGTACCTGCCCGATTGCCCACTTGTCTAGACCTGCCTGATTGTTCACTTGTCTAGTGTTTGTGATAGACCTATTGATCCTTCTATTGTCAATAGTCTAATTGCTCTATTGTCTACGTGTCTGATACGCCCTGCAGATTGCAAAGTCTAAGTCTAGGTGTCTATTGGATCCTTAGTGTCTATTGTGCAATTCTAATTGTCTAGTTGTCGAGACCTTCTTATTGTCCATAGATCTATTGTCAATTGTCTACTGGATCTAAGTTAAGACTGTCTATTGCTGATTGTCTATTGCTGATTGTCTATTGCTGATTGTCTATTGCTGATTGTCTATTGCTGATTGTCCACTGCTGATTGTCTATTGCTGATTGTCTATTGCTGATTGTCTATTCCTGATTGTTTATTCCTGATTGTTTATTGTCTAAGCTGATTACCCCCAGAAAATCTCAATGAGGGTGGAGATCGAAAAAGAAATCGCCGGAAAAAAGGCCCAGCTCGCCGACTTCCTTGCTGCTCGCTTCATCGACCAATCGTTGGTCTTGGGTTTCACTACAATCGTGCAGAGCAAGTTCCAAGAATGGATCCTTGACGACGTGACCTCTTTCTCACGCTTGCACGACCATGCGCAGTCTGTCGACCAGCAGGTGGACCTGGCCCAGTTTGCCCTGATCGATCTCTTGCAGCTGCTCTGGACATCGTTTCATTACCCCATTGTAAAAATGTACCAGAGACAACATGCGGAGATTTTCCAGGCGCTGGTCAAGGCTCTCAAGGAAAAGCCGGTTCAGGGGAAGAATCCTGTGCAGGGAGAAACCCTGAAAAAGGGGGAGAAAAAGGGCGACAAAAAGGGCGACAAAAAGGGGAAACCCAAGGGCCCTGAATTTAAGGCCGTGGAAATGAGGAAACTCAACGAGTCCTTCTCCAAGTTCCTCAAGTCCGCCATGGCCTTCTATAACCTCTTTCTCCGCGAGTTCGCCAAGTACCCCAACCTGCTGATCCCCTCGGACTTCCTAAAGGAGTTCAACATCGCCATCAACCAAGACTCCGCGTCGCTGTCGTCGGAGTTCCACTCCAGTCTTTCCTACGCCATCTTCCATTGCCTCTTGGGGTTGGGTAATTTGGCCAGGGCAGAAGTCAACTGCACCATTAACTATGCGGAGCCAGGGAAGTCTATTTCCGCCTACTATAAGCACCTCAAGGGCTCGGGCGGAGCCGAAGAGTGGAAGAACAAGCTCTATGTTTACCCCATGTTCTGCTACTACAAGTGTATCGGGCTTCTTCCCACCATGCACGAGCCCTATAACCACCTTGGAGTGATTTGCAACTCTTTGGACCAGAAATTCTTGGCGGTGTTCTGGTTTTTGCGGGCCCAGTCCACCAGAGACCCCAATACTGCCATTCCTAGGTACAACTTGGCTGCCGTTTTCACCAAACCATGGCTCCATGAAGCCTATAATGCTGCCATCAAGAGTACTGGCCCCGAAAAGGATTCTGCCGCCAAAAACGTGATTTTGTTGCGTATCATCGGCGACTATTTCTACCCAAAGGCGTTCCACAGACCTCTCTATGTGCAGAAGGTGCAAACGGACTTCTTGGCGCTCCTCAAAGGTGATCTGGCCAATAAACTACCAGAAATGTCTCGCCTAGTGCTCGACCAGTTGACGGTTCTCTTCAGTTTCTGCTCGTTGCCTGACCATGAAGTGCAAAAAGGGTTCCATGACTTTGTCATGCAGTACGTCCTGGTCTATTTCGGAGCTGTCCCCACGTTTGGCATCCAGGAAGACTCCGTTATGGGCGTTCTCCAAGCGTTCCGGTTTATCTTGGCGTTCTACCGCAAGCGGGACTCGTTGCCCCGAAACCCCAAGGTGTGTGCCAACTTACTGGAGGCCTTGAACGTGCTCATTGACTTTGACACCGACGAAACAAAGGCCAAGGTCTTGGAGGCGTTCCGAGAAAGCAGTCCGCCAATCAGAACGCACTATTTCGATGAGGATGTCCGCTACAAAGACTACAAGCCCATCGGGTGCCAGTTCAAGGACTTCAATGACACCCACTTGTTCAAATCGCGCAACACCAATCTTCTCTTCGGTGGGGATTTTTACAGCCGCAACAAGGAGGTGCCAGAGTTTCTTGATAACGATGCAGTCCACCGGATCGACAAGGATACCGAGCTCCTGCAGGACGACCCCAAGGCCCGCCAAAAGGCAATTGCAGCCGAGTGTACGCGCCACGAGAACATCTTACGGTTGCGGGCCATATTGGTGATGGTCCGCGAGATGTTTGGGCCCATGATTCGTCTCAATGCTGAAGGAGATGCGTTTGAGGTGGAGAGACGTGGTACGCTGGATGTCCAGGATGTACAGGCCTCTACCACCAAAAAGAAGAACAAGGTCAAGAAGCCCAAGAAAAAGGAGGCCAAAAAAGCACAGGGAGAGGCAGTTGCTCCTCCCCCAAAGTTGGCTCCTTCGTCGTTGGAGGAAATCGAGCTGATGATCCGTTCCCATGCCCCCAAAATCGCCCACAAGGATGACGTCACCGACGGAACGCTTGCCGAGATGGTCAATGCAATTGTTAGTGAGCAAGACCACGGGTCTAGTGTTGAAATGCAGGTTGCTGCAACTTACGAGGAGCCAAAAGAGCCAACCAAAGAGCCACACTTCGACGCTTCTCTGGGTGTTTCCAAAACAGACAGGTTTGAGAAGCCATCGATCTTGGCTCGGCGCATGGACCAAAAAGAGCCAGGCCCAGGCCAAGCTCCCAACCAGCAATTCACCGGCCAATTCCAAGGACAGGAACAACAATTCCAGGGTCAATTTCCGGGCCAAGAACAACAATTCCAGGGTCAATTTACAGGCCAGAAACATCAGTTCCAAGGCCAAGTCCCAGGCCAAAAACATCAGTTCCAAGGCCAAGTCCCAGGCCAAGAACACAAGTTCCAAGGCCAATATCCAGAGTATCAAGTGGGAGGACCAGAACATGCAAACTACGGCAATGGGTTCGGGGCAAACGGGTACATGGTGCCCATGCAGGGCATGTACCAAGGCGGACCAGCAATGGCTCCGTACGTCATGCCAGGGTATCCCATGCAGGCGATGGGCGGACCGTACGGCTACGCCATGGTGCCAGGCTCCTACCCCTACTCACTGCCCATGCCCATGATGCCCCCACACTTTTCCCAGGGCCAACCAAATCCCAGCCAACCAAATCCCAGCCAATCAAATCCCAACAATCAGAATCAGGGACACGGCCAGGTTCATAACCGGGGCCAGGTTCATAACCAGATTCATAACCAGGGTCATAGCCAGAACCAGAACCCTAACATGATGTACATGCAGTACAAGCAATAAGCAGGGAAATCAAATTGAATTTGAGGACTAAGTTAAATTGAAATTTGAGGACTAAGTCAAAGTCAAAATTTGAAGACTAAGTCAAAGTCAAACCTGAAGACTAAGTCAAATCTAAATTTGAAGACTAAGTCAAATTCAAAATTGAATACTAGAGTCAAATCTAAATTTAAAGACTAGAGTCAAATCTTAATTTGAATTCGACTAAAGTCAAATTCAACTGGAGTCAAACCTTAATTTGAATTCGACCAAAGTCAAACTCAAATTAAAGTCAAATTCAAATTAAAGTCAAACTCAAATTAAAGTCAAATTCAAATTATGGTCTGACACGTGGCATGGTGGATGCATTGTTTGTATGGTGGATGCACTAACAGGGCTAGCGTTGTACCATACTAACTACGGCAAATGTCTACGTCAAAGGTACAAGTGTGTATGCGCTTACAGGACTTAGTACCAGGAAGTAGTATGCACTTAGAAAAGCCCATGGTACATATACTATTTTAAGTAGTTGGTGGGATTACGTAAGGGTATCGTATAATAGACGGGTCACGTGATTGGATAAGCATCGCCTTGCGCGTGGGCATATTCTCAGGCGATTTTCACCCCACCACTTTAGGTCCCAGTACTTGAGTTGTTTCCGTGTGGACCTTTTTCATAGTTGTTTCATCTGTTTCATAGTTGTTTCATAGTTGTTTCATCTCTGTTTCATCTCTGTTTCATCTCTGTTTCATCTGTTCCACACTCTTTACGTGTTCACCTGTTCCACATTCTTTACGTCTTCACGTGTTCACCTGTTCCACATTCTTCACGTCTTTACGTGTTCACCTCTCTCGTTTCTTTCATCCATGGACATCACCCATCGCTCCAATAACCAGGCGTTCGCCACCCGGGCTCCTCCTGCAGACGCCCCGATCCATGTGCTAAACGAATTCTATTGGACCAATAGCAAAGAGCCTCACACGGCACGGCGCAAGGCCATTTTGACCAAGTACCCCGAAATCTCCAAGCTCACCGGCCACGAGCCCTGCACAAAGTACTATGTGGTGGGTGTAGTGGTGGTGCAGCTTATGGCAGCGTATCACGTGCGCCACATGTCGCCGTTTTCCCTCCATTTCTTCTTGGTGGCTTATGTGATTGGGGCCACAGCCAATCAGGCGATATTCTTGGCCATCCACGAATTGCTGCACAATTTGCTTTTCAAGAAACCGCTCCACAATAAGCTTTTCGCCATTGTCACCAACTTGCCCATTGGTATACCTTACCTGGCGCTGTTTCAGCCGTACCACCAGTTGCACCATAAGTTTTTGGGCGACCAGTATTTGGATACGGACTTGCCCACGCGCTTGGAGGCCGTGGTGCTCAGTAATGTGTTGGGCAAGGTGTTTTTTGCCGTGTGCCAGATCTTCTTCTATGCGTTGAGACCCATGTTCATTACGCAGATCCGCTTCACCTGGGTGCATTTGGTGAATATTGTGTTTCAGGTGATGGTGGACGTGGCCATGGTTCGGACCTGGGGCTGGCTGTCGTTTTGGTACTTTCTTATGTCGTCGTTTTTGGCTGGCCTGTTGCACCCGTGTGCAGGTCACTTCATTGCTGAGCACTATGTGCTTAATGAAAACAATACGGACCGTGTGGCTCATAAGGAAGGCTCGGAGAATGTGCTTCTGGGATTGATGCCTCCGGAAACCTATTCCTATTATGGCAGTTTGAACCTCTTGACTTGGAACGTGGGCTACCATAACGAGCATCATGACTTCCCGTACATTGCATGGACGAGGCTCCCCAAACTCCGGGCAATTGCTTCGGATTTCTATGATCCGTTGCCGCAAATCGACTCTTGGTGTGGAGTTTTGTGGCATTTCTGTGTGAATGACATCAATAACTTGTGGGGCCGGGTCAAGAGGCTGGGAAGAGAGAAGTCCGGCAGAAATGTGACCGATTTGGACAAGAACTAGACAAAAAAGTCAAGAATTTGTCAAGCTGAAGGAAAAACGACCACAGTCTGATTACTTTTTCACTAAGAAGAGTAATCCAATTATGGCCGTGTCCAGAAGAAGTAATCTCATTATGGCTGTGTCCAGAATTACCATCAACATTACCTCCACAACCATCATGGAAGGTCAGACTAAAGGCTGAATGACTGCTAGTTGAAGTTTCTAGTCATTGTCCAAAAACCAGGTCCCAAAAACCAGGTCCCGAAAAACAGGTCCCTCTAGTGCTCTGCACTATAAAGAGCCTGAAATAATATATGTTTAGAATTAGGTCTGGAGATGATCGAGTCTGAAGGTTTCGTGTCTGTCATGACTTCTTGGTCTTTGACGGTTTGATTGGTCTTTTGATGGTCTGCGGTAATGGTTCAGGACTTAAGGGACTTTGAGGACTCCAAAAGTTCATTCAACTTATTCCAAATTTTGGGGTCTTCCCGTTCTGGCATTTCCACTTCTGGCATTTCCACTTCTGGCATGTCCGTATTTCCGGTTGGTGTGTCTATGAACACACCCGAATACCATTCTTCCACCCGTTAACTGCTGCTTCAATTCCTGGCTGAAAACAACTGGTTCAAAGTTTTGTCATCTTCAGAGTCAACCTTTTCCTTTGGAAGGAAATGTCATCAAACAGTCCATGCCTTCACTCATGCCTCCACTCATACCTAGGCGAAGTTATACCCAGGCAAAGTTATACCCATGCTGAAGTCAAAGCCATGGTAAGGTTATAACTATGATGAACTTATACCTGTGATAAACTCACTATGGCAAGTCATATGGTGAAGTCATTTGGTAAACTTATACCTGTGTATGGGTGACTTGAGACAAAACTCCATGAACGGGATAACCTCTTAAGTTTCAACATCCGAACTGGTGCTCACTGTTAGAGACGAAATTGCAGTGGGAACAGACCACCACACTTGATCATTTTAAAGTCAAAATCAAAACATCGAAAAGTCAATTTCCAAATGTCCATTTCTGAACTCCCCCAAATCCGTTTGGCCACTAAAAAATGACTTTCAAAACTGCCGAGAACACGCAACAAAAAAATGATACCCAAACCAACACCAACCACTCATCACTCATCACCCCAGACCTGACCCAGATCTGTCCCACACTGGCATCCACCCCATCCACTTCCATTCTCTAAACCGACACCAGCTTTGAGTAAGCTGGATTCCCGATCTTCTGCATCCACCTCATCTACCTCATCAATCTTCACCAACTGAGTTCACGAGTCGTCAAATCCATCATCATTCTCATAATGTGTCTATAGTGTCTATACCTATTATAGTGTCTTGTATGTCTCTCTTGTATGTCTCTCTTGTACGCGTTTCTGCTGGTTTAAACCCTAAAAGGGGATATTCATGGGTAAGTCGACCGCATGGTCACTCCATGTTTCTATCGTGATACCTCGTTAGTAAAAAAAACAACAACAAAAATAATAACCTGTTTCAAAGCCAAGTTATTTGTGAAGAGCAGGTTCACCTTATAAAACAGGTTAATTCCCCATTTGAACCAGACCCATGCCAAGTACATGCCAAGTACAGAATATAGTCCAATAGCACCAAGTCAATAACATGATCATCATTGGTATGTCATTTTGATCATCATTGGTATGTCATTTTGATTTCCCTTGGTATGTCACCCTTGGTATGCCATAATGTTATCTTCAGCGTTGTCTGGCTGGAATACTTGTAGATGACCAGAAGTTGTATTCGTTGTACAGTGGCTGACTGGCTGACTGAATTCCATGCGTTGAAAAGGCGCAAATCCATTGTTACTCAAATGAGCTTTGTTTGCCGGATTATCCGTGGGGATTTGTGAGAACCAGTGAGCGATCTAGCCCAGGGTTTATCTCAAGGTAGGGAATTGACCATGCGGATTAGGCTCAATAAGACTCATGCGTAGACACTGCCAAGGGTCCACCACCTCTAACATACCTTTTAATCTCTTCTGATACCTTTAAATCTCTTCTGATACCTTTCAATCTCTTCTGATACCCTTCAACCTCTTCTGATACATTTTTAACCTCTTCTGATACCTTTAATACCATTTCTCATACATTTTTAACCTCTTCTGATACCTTTAATACCATTTCTCATACCTTGAAGTCCGTAGTATTCAAATCTCACATTTTTGCTCTTAATGTATGTGAACATCGTTATACTTCATGGACTATCAGATGAGCAGCTAGACTTACTTGCTCGGCTAAAGTGAAAACAAAGAGTTCCTCGAGTTGACGAGAATGTACTTGACCGTCCACTCTGACAATGAGATTGGTAACGTCTCTGCCCACACAACCCACTTGGTGGGCTCTGCTTTGTCCTATCCATTCTTATCGTTTGCTGCCGGCTTGAATGGTTTGGCTGGTCCTTTGCACCACTATCAATACTAGACCACTATACTTCACTTTGAAGTCTTATCGAGCGAGTCAGTAAATTAGCTTGAATGGTAGTCCCACTAAAACGTAGTTTCTGAATATCTCTAATGGTGGCGTGTCCCAATAGTATTCTAGAAAGATCCAACCAGGAGGTCTTGGAGGTTGTTCAAGGTGAAGAATGACTTGAAGGGCGCCATCCAGCCGGATCAATAGTTTTAGAAGACAAGGAATCCTGGAAGAAAATGAATTCAGAAGGAAATTGAATCATATAAAGGAATTGAATCATAGGAAGAAATTGGATCCTGCATAATCAAATAATATATAATCAAATCCTTGTGTTATAGAGTCACTCAGTAGTCTAGTCATTATTTTCTTAGCCTTGTTGACTTGGACACTCTTTACGACACAAGAAAGGCCCGCAATGACAATTTGACAATTAGAACAATTCCAAAAACCATTGATTCTTCTCAAATCATAATAATCCAAATTCAAAAAAGCATTAGGTTTTGAACAGATAGTGATAATCATAACGATCCTGAATACACAACCAGGTTAGATTTCTATAATCTTAAATTACCCAATATATTTGTTGTTGATTTTCCAAGAAAAGAACCGGCAAGAACAGGAGTCAAGAAAAGAACCGGCCAGATCTAAAAATATCTGATAATATCTGAAATTTTAAGGGAGAGCAATCAAAGGGGTGTAGAACCAGCGAACCGACTCGGAGAAATCGACCACCATCCGTTTGGTTACAGAACCTCAAAGCTCCGCTTAAAAAAGCAGTGAGAAATAAAAAACAGCGAGAAATAAAAAGCAGTGATAAATAAAAACTAGTGAGAAATTAATGGAGGGGGGACTCGTGCTTTTATATTCGGTTGGCTGCAATTCGGTGCGGGGTTTCAGAAGGTGCATATCGCCACCAGATGTGCGCGAGCGTTGGCTGCAATTTCCAAAGAATATATAAGGAGGGCTATTCCCCGCGAAAGTGCACTATTATTTTCCCTAGCCAAATCCAAATGAATACACACACTAATTTAGCGTAACAAGTCCATGATGTGCTAAGGCAATGAAAACATGATGTGCTGATATATTTTCAGATCAGTTCCACCAAACACTTGCTGTTTTAACAAACTTCACTTGCTAGTGAGAGTACTGACTGTCTAGTGTGAGTACTTATTGTCTACTGAGTACTGACTATCTACATAAGTGCTGTCCATCTACTATGATACTGATTGTATGGTATGAATACTGACTGTCTACTGAGTGCTAATTGTCTAGTATGAATACTGGCCTACTATAAAAACTGGTCTACTATAAAAACTGGTCTACTATGAGTACTGATCTACTATGAAAACTGATCTACTATGATACTAACTGTCTGGTATGAATAGTGACTGTCTACTGAGTAACGACTATCTTTTATGAATAGTGGTCTATGAAAACTGGTCTACTATGAGAATGGTCTACTATGAAAACTAATTTACTATGAGTACTGACTGTCTAGTGTGAGTACTTATTGTCTACTGAGTACTGACTATCTACATAAGTGCTGTCCATCTACTATGATACTGATTGTATGGTATGAATACTGACTGTCTACTGAGTGCTAATTGTCTAGTATGAATACTGGCCTACTATAAAAAATGGTCTACTATGAAAACTGATCTACTATGAGTACTAACTGTCTAGTGAGAGTACTGACTGTCTAGTGAGAGTACTGACTGTCTAGTGAGAGTACTGACTGTCTACTGAGTACCGACTATCTTTTATGAATACTGGTATAGTATGAATACTGGTATAGTATGAATACTGGTATAGTATGAATACTGGTCTACTATGAATACTGGCCTACTATGAAAACTGGTCTACTATGAGAATGGTCTACTATGAAAACTGATTTACTATGAGTACTAACTGTCGAGTGAGAGTACTGAATGTCTAGTGAGAGTACTGACTGTTTAGTGTGAGTGCTAATTGTCTGGTATGAATACTGACTGTCTAGTGAGTACCGACTATCTTTCATGAGTACTAATTGTCTAGTATGAGTGCTGACCATCTACTATGATACTAATTGTCTGGTATGAATACTGACTGTCTACTGAGTACTAATTGTCTAGTATGAATACTGGTCTACTATGAAAACTGGTCTACTATGAGTACTGGTCTACTATGAGAACTGACTGTCTTCTGAGTACTGACCATCTACTATGATACTAATTGTCTACTGAGTACTGACTATCTACTATGACGTAGAAGTGTCTTGATGAAATTAGTACGCAATGGATGCATTGGAAATTGGCTTAGATTATTAATGAGTATAGTCTACGGCTTGAAGAGTCCACAAATACTGCCATGAATTCAATGATTGAAGAAGCTATGGTCAGGTATAGTTTTCCAGTCTCCAGTCTCCAGCGTTCTGGTCTTGATACAACCTGAAGCCCTTTAAGTAAGCTACCATTGGGTACTTTTATTCCAGAAAAGAGAATATGATTTCCGAAACTCTAGGATTTCAAAGACCTAATTTTCATTACCTATTTGGGAAAAATGGGTGCTTAACGTTGGTCCTTTGTCTGCTGAGGAAACCGGGTGTACGGGTGCGGTGTACGGGTGCAATTTCGGCTCTAGTGAAATATGCGCTTAGAGAGTTTGGATTGGAGAGTATATACAGTATTTATTAAAATACCTGCATATAATATTATTTTCAACATCTCTGTATATAACACATATTATTAACTAGTCATGAGCCCAGACATCACTTATATACAGCACATCACGAAGAGTTCATGGCTACAACGACATCTCTGGGCCCTAAAGCCATCTCTAGACCTAAAGGTTTCTCACCATCTGCGTCACCGTCTCCATACCAGATTGGTTGTATGTCTTAAGCTTGTCCTGCACATAGGACACGTAGCCCTCCACATCCACCAATTCTCCTTCGTTCGTATCGTCACCCTGTCCAAGCACCTTGACCCGGACCTTGCCTGCAGGATACTCCTCCTTCCCCAAGATCACCGCCAACTTGGCCCCGGCCTTCTCGGCGGCATCAAACTGTTTCCTTGGGTTGGCCTTAGCCTTGTACAAGTACTCGGCATTGATGTTTTGACCCCACAATTGCTTGGCCACGGTCATTCTCTCGGTCAAGAATCCGTTCCAGCCTTCTCCACCTCCGAATGCCATCACGTACACATCTGTGTGGTTGGGCGAGAGCTGGTCCCATTGGCCGGCGGACCGGGCCTTAATGATGGAGAACAACCGTTCCACACCAAACGAGATTCCCACACACGGAATGGACTTCCCGTTGGAGAACATGCCCACCAAGTTATCATACCGGCCTCCGGCAGCGATGGAGCCCACTCCCACATATTCACTGGCATCTTCCTTCTTGTCCTTTGCGGCTTTGGCCTTCAACTCTTCTGCATTGGTGGGTGGGGCTGAAGCTGCAGTCACGGCCTCGTAGATCAAGCCTGTGTAGTAGTCCAAGCCTCTTGCAAGCGACAAGTCAAACGATAAGTGGTGCGAGATGCCCAAGGCCTCCACGTATTCGGCCAACAGACTCATTTCCTCAATACCCTTTTGGGCAGATGCATTATCCTTCAAGAGCTCTGCACTTTGCAAGTACGCCAAGGTCTCCTTGATGGATCCAGACACCTTGACAAACTCTCCGATCTTGTCAGCAACCTCTTCGCTTTGGCCCTTTTCCACCGTCATTTCTTTCTTGACTGCTTCCCATGGCAACTTGTCCAATTTGTCCACGGCCGAGGAGATTTTTCTCACATCCTCTTCTTTGACACCGCACGCCTGGAAAATACCATCCAATACCTTCCGGTGGTTCAACTTGACCTTGAAGTCGTGGATCCCAAGACCCGTCAAACCCTCGCACGTGATGGCCAAGATCTCCGAATCGGGGATCATGGTATCGTAGTTGCCTGCAATGTCGAAATCACACTGGTAAAACTCTCTCATGCGTCCCTTGGTCATGGCCGGCTGGTCTCTTCTGTACACCTTGGCAATGTGGTACCTTTTGATGGCGGAGATGCTGTTGCAAGCCACGAATCTGGCAAATGGCACGGTCAAATCGTACCGCAATGATGTTAACTCGCCTCCTTGATCCTCCAAGTTGTAGATCAACTTGGAATCTTCTCCGTATTTACCCGTAAGGATTTCCCGGAGTTCAAACACCGGCGTGTCGATGGTGACTCCTCCGTGTCTCTTGAAAAGCGACCCAAGGGTGGAGAAAATCTCCTCCCTTAAGACCATATCCTTGTCAGCCCAGTCTTTGGTTCCTTTGGGTGTTTTCAATAAAAACTGGTTTTCGTTTTTCTTGCCCTTTTTAGCCTTGGAACCGGACGCAGGTTTGCCTGCGGCTTTGGGAATGGCCTCAATGCTCTTGCTTTCACTGCTCATAGTTCTGAAGATGGGACCGATTCTTTGGTAGAGACGTCTGAGCATAAGGTTTTTTTTCCGAAATGAATTCGCACTTGGTGGTCCGGTGGTGCACGGATGTGATTCATGTATTGCCTTGTGTGCAAGATCAACCATCATCTGAACACTTTAAACACTTTTTCACTCCTCGTTGATCTTATTGGGCTTGGAATACTTGAGCAGCATCACGCCATCGCTGAGGATCCGCTTACCCCAGCTTCCAGCTGCAGGATCGCCTGTTTCGTCTCTGCACTGCTTCAAAAAGGGAAGCAACGACGTTCCCCCGGTCCCCTTTTCCTCTCCCTGATTGAGCTTCTTCTTGGCCAAACCCGACCGCAAAGTCAGCTCCGAGCCCATGTTCTTGACCTTCTTTGCCTGGAGCACAACGTACCGCGTGACGATTTGAATATGTTTGTCACGGAACAGCTTCGTCATGGCCAAACACGCATCGTAGCTGAGACTCAAATCTCCATTGGTGGAGTATTTGCTCACCACTTGCTTAATCTGGGTCTGTTCCTCGACCATAGCCAAAAAGTCCCGGTGTTTCCGAGGCATGTAATTGCGCATCTCCCGAAGGTACGGGTTCTGCTTTGGCTGGGAGTTTTCCGGAGCAGTTTGCACCTTGCTCTTCTTGCTCTTCTTCTCGTCGTCCAACTCTTTCACAGGATTGGGTCTTTCTCCGGTAGAATGGTGGGGAATCGAAAGGAGCGAGTCCAAAAACTGGATGAGCGTAGACTGCGCATTGGACCCGCCTGCGTATGACCGGGGACTTGTCTCGTTCCCGTAAAGTACTCCGTCTTTGCTCAAACCCACATCGGCCATGTTCTTCCAGCCCGCCAAATAGGGCCGGATTCGGAAGTAAAACACGTGCGGGTCGCACATCTCCTCCATCCGCATCAACACCGTGCCAAGATGGTCAATAGCTTGCGCCAAGTCTTGCAACGACCTCACCAACCGGGGAAGGTCTTCTTCCAAGGCATAATCCATGGCTTGTGTGCCGAACTTGACCACCCTTGCTCCTCTGCTCTCAAAGAAAACACTCACCAAGTAAAACCACGACTCGTCAATTGACCCGGTGAAGGTGTTGATCGTGGTGAGGTTGCTGAAGTCCATGTCGCCTCCTGAAGTAGGCATGATTTTCTTGTAGTTCCAAAGACACAAGCCTGCATATGTGGCCAAGGGGGGAAGCCCAAGCGTCTCGCTAACCTCAATCAATGGCTTAGCAATCATCTCTGGGATTCTGCTACTTGGGACATCCGTGCCCCAAACATAAGCATGTGCCAAAAACCCTAGCACCTGGTATGCTCTTCTTTGTTGCTCAACATTCTCCAAATTTTCCGTGGACAATTGGGGCAACTTATCAATGTGGGTACGGACGGTTCTGGCCAAGATTAGCGCCGGCAAATTGGCCACCAAAGTCTCCCAAGGCTGGTAATAAGTTTGCGGCAAGCAAGTCAAGGGGTACTTCTCGGGGAGGAACCCCGACTTGTCGCTGACGTCAAAAGTCTGGAGATCAAACATGTGGGCTGGCCAGAGACTTGGGGTGTAAGCAAAAAAATTGTCTCATTTAGCTTACAATTGTTCCGGTCACATGACCCATATGCGCTTGATTAGATCTGCGATGTATTATGCGAAAAGCTCGGGGCGCGGGCCGCAAAACCAACAATGTAACTGGCAAGCCGAACCGGTGAATGGCCCCTGGGAACCGGCAACTTTATCCCCAACTAACTCGAAATTCCGATTGGGCGAAATCCAAATCAGGACGCATCCAAATCAGGACGCATCCAAATTAGGACGGATCCAAATTGGGACTGGGCCTTGTCACCTCAAGATTGCTGAGTGATGTTGCTCTCTGCAATAGATCTCAACAGCTCTCTATCTGAAACGTCCTCTTTGCGCAGACGCTTTCTGTCGGCCCAGAGCCCCTTCAACTCCAGGAAATTCCATGCATTGCCGTCGAGCCCACGTGCGGGAAACTCGTCATTTTTCTCCACAAACGGCACCTGAACGACCGGCAACTGGCCTGGAGCGTCGGAAGCTTTCAGAAGGGTGAGACTGGTCACTTCTTCGGCGTAAGCTTCGGAGATTTTAGGCGACGGCAAAATATGCGACCGGGCCGAATTCACCGTGTTGACTTCACAGTTGACGTTTTTGGACCCGTTGGCGGTGGCGTTGGTGGGCATCCACTTTTTTGAGGAAGATTCCCAAGCCAGTTTATCATTGGAGTAAGACCGGGTCTTTGGCTTTTCCGAATAATTCATAAACTGCTTCAATTTTTGTGCTGCATTGGATGAGAGCTTGGTCAAAGGGGGGTTCGATGGCGACAGCAGGGGCTGCATATACACCGTTCCTTGGCTTGCAATGATGATATGCCTGGCGGCGGAAAAGATCAAGAGCTCCAATTCCTGGAGTTTCAACGGCAACATGTGAAACTCCTTCAGAAGGTGCATGGCCTCTGCCCTTGCCTTGGACTTGATGGAGGTGACTCCCACATCGATGGCGCTTCCCGTCCTCGCATTTCGGAGTAGGTCGGATAATTTGAGCACCAACTCCACCGGCTTTAAAATCTGCTTCGTCAATTCGATTGTTCGCTGGAGAATCCGCCCCAAAATGTCGACGTACCAGATCAATAGCATCTGCACCACCAATGCTACACGTAATTGGTATCTCAACACGGTTAAAGCTACGTGAATGGCAGTCAAATAATCCATAACGGGGAATGCACAACAGAAGTACAAATATACCGAGCCAAGCGGCTTTTGGGGGAACATGGGTTTATATATGTGGGGATTTTGCTTTTGTGATTTGGTTGCAAAAATATTGCTGCGACCCCCCATGCATGCACAAGTCTGATACGCCTGACATGCACAAGCAGATGCACCGGTGCACGTGATACTAACCAAGAAGTAAATCGTAAATATATAATGTTTTCCCCAAATCAAAGTAGACGTTTTTTTTTGTCCCCAGGTTCATCTAGATTTAGTCACTGCTGTATGCAGTTCCACCCCCTTATGTTGTTTCATCAAACCCGTAGGTACAGTCCTGGAACTGGTGTGTGCAGTCACAGGATCTTGCAGTGGCCCAGATTTATGCATCCATCTGTTTCATATGTTTCAACCTTTGCATGCATATGTTTCATGAACAAAACGGGGAGGGTCTCCCTAAATCCACCCCCTAATCCCCGCACCGCCTCGCCTATAAAAAAACGTGCGCGCCCGCCCTATTCTTCACCAAATGGAAAGTGTGCGCTCCCAGCAAGTGCAGTATGAAAGGTGCTAGCAAATTCGCACTTTCACCGACATCCTCCAATCTCCCCACCCAAGCGTCAGGACATACCGCCAAGTCAGTTTGTTAAGCGAAAACAATCAATCGAGGAGATTACCAAGACGCCTTCGCTAGAATTATTTTGAATTACCCTTGCTTTGAGCCAGCAAATATTCGAATCGAAAACACCCCCGAGACGAAGCGTGGCCCCACCTTAATTCGCTAACAAGATGTCGTTTAAAGGAATCAAGAAAAGCATTGTGCGTGCTCCGCAGTCGTTCCGCCAGAAGTTGAATATGGGCGAAATTACCCAGGATGCCGTGTACATTGATGCGGAAAGAAGGTTCAAGGAGCTAGAGGTTGAAACCAAGAAGTTGAGTGACGAGTCCAAGCGGTACTTCACCGCGGTCAACGGCATGTTGGACTACCAGATCGACTTTTCCAAGGCCATCGAGGAGATCTACAAGCCCATCAGTGGGCGGTTGTCGGACCCCAACGCCACGGTGCAGGAGGACAACCCCGAGGGCATTCGTGCTGCCGAGCAGTACCGGGAAGTGGTGAAGGAATTGAAGGAGACGTTGAAGCCCGACTTGGAGCTCATTGAAAAGAGAATCGTGCAGCCTGCGCAGGAGTTGTTGAAGGTGATCAACAATATCCGGAAGATGGCCACCAAAAGAGACCACAAGCAGGTGGACTTGGACCGCCACAAGAGAACGCACCAGAAGTACGTGGACAAGAAGGAGAAAACCGTCAAGGATGAGGAGAAGATGTATTCTGCCGAGGCAGAGTTGCAGGTGGCCCAGGAGGAATACAATTACTACAACGAGATGCTAAAACAGGAGTTGCCAATCTTGTTCCAGATGCAGCGTGATTTCATCAAGCCATTGTTCGAGTCCTTCTACTACATGCAGTTGAACATTTTCTACACGTTGTACTACCGGATGGAGGAGTTGAAGATTCCATACTTTGACTTGAACCTGGACATTGTGGAAGCATACCATGCCAAGAAGGGCAACATCGAGGAGCAGACGGACTCGGTGGGTATTACCCATTTCAAGGTGGGCCATGCCAAGAACAAGCTAGAGATGACCAAGAGAAAGCATCAGATGATGGCCGGAAACTCTTCCGGTTCGCCACTGTCGGCCTCTAGCGCTGCAGGTACGCTTCCTGCGTACACGCCGGGCCAGGGCCAATATGGCCAATACGGCAACGAGAAGCTGCAGTACACTCCGGCTGCCCCTGGGTACCAGACGTATCCATCGCCGGGCCAAAGCCCGGTGCAGCCGCAATACTCTGCGCCAGCCACCCAATATGGGCAACCAGCCCAGGCTGGCCTGCCTGCTTATGGACAGCCTCAATACGGACAGCAAACCGGGCTTCCTTCATACAATGCCACCGGACTGGCGCCAGGACAAGTTGCAGCACAGGTCCCAGCGCAGGCATATGCTCCTCCTCCAGTTGTGCCAGTGCCAGCACCAGCAGCAGCCGAAACATGTACGGCATTATATGACTACACCGCACAGGCAGCTGGAGACTTGACATTCACTGCCGGAGCCGTGATTGAAATCATTGAAAAGGGTGATGCCAATGCTTGGTGGTCAGGAAGGTACAATGGGCAAACGGGGTCGTTTCCAGGCAACTACGTGCAATTGAACCAGAAGAATTGAAGCAGAAGAATTGAAGCAGAAGAATTGAAGCAGAAGAATTGAGCAATTGGGGTTGCAATTGAAAGTGGAATTGAAATAACTTGTATGCAGTCAATTGGGACCGGTGGAAACCCACGGCCCTGACAGCAATTTATGAGCCAAGCCATCAATTTGAGGTGCTGCAATTTTAGAGGAGATGCATCAATTTGAGATGATGCAGCAAAGGTGTACTTAAGAGGAGGTACTTCTCCAGCGAATGCACTAGGAGCTGATGCATCAATGGAAGCCGCATCAATAGAAGAAGCACTGGTTAAGCGGGAAGGCACGTGACGGGAAGATTTCTCCGAAGCCAGAGTTAAGAATAGATTCAAGGCAAGGGACTGATAAATCCGGGCAACCTTGAAGAAGCGAAAAATGAAACTAAAGCCGGAGCTTAGCGCAGGCGAGGAGGGTCACGTGAGGTCTCGTTATCTGCACCTCCTAGATTGGCACGAATTTCTTTTTGGTGGGCCAACATTATTGGAGGCAGCCAATCACAATGCAATTACTGCAACACAAGAGGCCACGAGGCAAGGAGCTAAGGGAAGACATTTGGCAAGAAACGCCCACCCGACCGACCCATCTCCTAAAGCGGTAACTTCCACTCTGTGCTGCATATTTGCTTGTGAATGTTCGCTAACGGTGGCTGTCTTTGGCATCCGAGACAGCATTCCGAAGTCCGCGAGATTTCTTATTGCGCAACAATACCCAATGCAGGTAGGCGCTCGATGCGGATCGTGCATCAATGCACATGATGCAGTGGAGTAGGCAATTTGAGAGCGGCTGTTTATACACAGTAGATTTGTGCAGCGGGTGCGGGGGCCTGGGCCTCTTTGTAGTGCGCCAAAGCTCCGGAGCATTGGCTGCAATTTGGACCAATCATGGTCCACCATAACGTTCAGGGGAAGAATGCGCCCACGAAAGCCCCACGTGCAGCGCCCAATTTGTGACAGTGGGGTACTCTTGCGCCCAGAAAAAGCCGTTGACTTAGTTTGGGGGTCCACTCATAACCATTACCGCTAATTGCGTTCCACTAAAGTGCCAGGGGAGGTTACATTGGGGTTACATGGGGGTTTTGTGAGTGTTTGATTGGGGTTTTATGAGTGTTTCATGAGTGTTTCAGGATATTATAGTGCGTTTAAAGATGTTTTCAGGATGTAGGGATGTTTGGGTGTTGGGTGTTTAGGGGTTGGATGTTGGGGAGGTTGTAGGATGTAGGATGTGGTGTGCGGATGTTTTAATTTTTGGCAGGTGGTGTACGGATGTTGTGGGGTGGCAGTTTGCGCTTTTCCGCGTACCGAAGTGCCAGGCGTTGGACTTAAGCAGCGAGGCGGATCGGAGATGTTTCGGGGATGTTTCAGGGATGTTTCAGGCGTGTTTCAGGAGCAGGGCCCTTGCAGGAAGAAGGCGGGGGGCAAACAGGGGGAGGCAGCAGCGTATATAATAAGAAGCCATCTCGACAGCACAACAATAAGGCCAGGTCAAAACAAGGGCCAGGGAAGGAACATGGTCAGAAGGTAGCGGTTCGTATATCTGAGGACTGCGTCAGATATTTTATGTGGACTAACGCACGTCGAAGCGCAATGCACGGGCATGCATGGGAACCCTGCATACGGGTGGAGGATCTTGGCCTTGCTTACATGAACACGCATGGCAGCACGGGAAGTGGGCCGATCGCAGATATGCACCAGGACCCCGCGGAGCGTGGAAAGCCCGTGTTTCTTTTTCCCATGGAACGGGTAGACTTCTACGTGCCTTGCTTCTGCTTGGCTAGTGCATGCTGCAGGCGCACCGGGGGCAATGCGGCTCTCCGTCCTGGGCCCTTCCCTCATTTATATGAGGAGCTCCCGGGCCCGTCTGAGGCGGGCATTTTTCCCAAAACCTCCATTTCCCGTACCTCGCGTCCCTAGATCCCCCCCTTCGCGTACCCATTCTCGTCCTGGGGCATGTCCAAATACTCCAAGAAAGCGTTGGCCTCCAAGGTCAACTCGGTCCGGCCCTATAAGTCTCGGACCAAGAGACCGTGTGACTTTTGCCGCCGGAGAAAGACCTGCTGTATCATAGAAGAGCTGACCCCGTGCATGGCCTGTGCTCTGTTCAACAAGGGCGTTTGTACGTTTCTCGAGGAGCCGGTGAAACGGACCAAGAAGCCGGGGCTGCCGAATACAGAGAAGAACGTGGCCACCGCTCGCCGGACCTCGGAGCCCAACACCGCCTTGAGGCCTGCTCCGGCCCCTGACCTGCCTGACCCTGCTCCTGCTGAGTACGTGATGTCGTACCCCCAGGCCACCAGCGAGCCTGTGTATGGCCACTATGGGGCTGGGTCGCTAGGCTGTTTGGGGCTCACGGTAGGAAGCAGCCACTTGAACGGGCTCAGCTTAGACTCGGCCAATTCCAATTTAAGTCCAGGATTAAGTTCGGGATTAAGTTCGGGATTAAGTTCGGGATTAAGTTCCGGACTAAGTTCAGGATTGAACAATTTAAACTCACACTCACACTCACACTCACACTCACACTCACACTCACACTCAAACTCAAACTCGAACTCAAACTCGAACTCAAACTCGAACTCAAACCAAAACTCTTCCTCAAACGCCACTGCGTCCTTGGATAGTGTCGCAGGCAGAGGAAGTGTTGCAGGAAGTGTTGTAGGAAGTGTTGCAGACAGAGGAACAGGAAGTGTTGCAGAAAGAGGAAGTTTTGCAGGAGCAAGTGGAGTGGGGCATGTGTATGGACTGTTTGACTACTACGACACCATTTCCGGGCCGTTCCACCAATCGTTGCAACTACCGCAATATCCCTTGATGGGCGACAAGTATGAGCGCGTGGATAAGTACGAGCGAATGGATAAGTACGAGCGAATGGATAAGTACGAGCGCATGGATAAGTATGAGCGCATGGATAAGTATGATCGGTTTGAGCGGTATGAAACACATGGAACTGAAACACATGGAACTGAAACTCGCAGATCTGGAACACATGGAACTGAAACAAATAGTTCTGAAACAAATGGTTCTGAAACACTTAATGGCTCAGGCAATGGCTCCGTCAATGCGTCACTCAATGGATCCGTCAATGCATCAGTCAGGGGATCAGTCAGAGGATCAGTTTCTAGATCCGGATCCGGTCCTGTTTTAAACCATGGTTCAGGAAATGGTTCAGGAAATGGTTCAGGAAATGGCTCCGGAAATGGTTCAGGAAATGGTTCAGGAAATGGCTCCGGAAATGGCTCCGGAAATGGCTCTGGCCTTGGCGTTTCAGACCAGTTCCAGATGCTGCGCATGCTCAAGTACGAACCGCGCATGCCCTCCGATACCTACGCCCAGACGCTCTACGACTCGTCGTCAGAAGTCGACCACAGCAGGCTCATGAGCGTGGCGTCGTCGTCCACCTTCAACACGCTGCGCAACCCCAGCGTGATCCTGCCCGTTAGCGTGCCGGAGTCTGCAGCACTGGCGGCCGCGGGTCCGGCCTGTTACTTTGAGCTGAAACTGGCCTCGCTCAAGGCCCTGCAACTGTTTCTGCTGCAATTTCCCCAGTACCAGCAGCTCTCGCAGTATCCGCAGTTACAGTACCTGCAAGTGCTGCCCACACATATCAATGGAGATGGGGAGTATGATTACTTTGGGTCACATGCTGCCCAGGGATATGAGTATGCCTAACTGCTCTATAGCAAGCTATAGAGCAGGTAGCATGCTAGTCAGGGTTATCTAAGCTGCTCTAAGCTGCTCTAAGCTGATCTATAGCTTGCTATGGAGCAGGTAATAGGCTTAGGACTAGAGCTTATAGGCTTAGGACTAGAGAGACTAGAGTCAAAGTCATCCAGATTAGAGTCATCCAATTAGAGTTTGGGTCGGATCAGCAAGACTATTTCTGTGCATCCAGTCCAGTCCAGTCCAGTCCAGTCCAGTGTCTGTCCAGTGTCTGTCCAGTGTCTGTCCAGTGTCTGTCCAGTGTCTGTCCAGTGTCTGCCTAGTGTCTGTCTAGTGTCTGTCTAGTGTCTGTCTAGTGTCTGTCCATCCAATCTAGTCTCTCTATTGCCTAGTCGGACCACAACAGAAAGAATTCTTTATGGAACTTCAATGGTGCAGCTATGGAAGATCTATACTAGAATTTATTTCATGGACATGGGCTCATGGAATTGGACTCATAGCGTTGGCTGGATCTGACTAGTGACTGTCCTATCCATACCAATACTGGTACTATCACTATGGTACTATGGCAATTAATATGGATTCTATACTATGGTGCTATGGTGCTGTGGTCATATTATGGTGACTATACTATAATACTATATGATGGTGCTATAGAGTATTCTATGGAATCCAAGACTATGGTATGGTGAGACTCTTGGTTCATGCTAAGCACTGCCTGTCTAATCTGAGTGACTCATATCTTTTTGAGACTTCTATGGCTACTTTTAGTGACTACTGGTTCCTACTGGCTCCTACTGGCTCCTGTCTTCCCTTCCCTTCAATGAGTGAATACTGACTTTGGCTGACTTTGACTGCGGACTTTGGCTGCTCCTTCTGATTGCTGATTTGACTACCTGCTGATTTGACTACCTGCTGACTTCGAAGTTGACTTTGACTGACTTTGACTACCTGCTGACCTCATGCTGGTGAGTCTGGCTGATATTTATGGACCGATATTTATGGACTTGACCTGATATTTATGGACATCTGACATCGATGAACACCTCAACCATGAACACGAACATGAACACGAATGGACGGCGTCTGTTCGAGCTCTTTTTCTGGACTCAATTTCTGAATCGTGTCTAGACCATGGACTCTATGCCAATGACTGACGACTGACGATTGTATTCTGACTGACGACGACAGAAAGACTGAAAAAGTATGGCTCAAGTCTCACCGACTGCTTTAGTGTCAGACTATGACTATGGCTATGACTATGGACATGAAGAGTCACACAGTTATGGATACAGACATGGAAATACAGACAGTCACACAGTTATGGACATACAGATTTGGACATACAGTCACACAGATATGGATACAGATATGGACACAAACATGGACACAGATATAGACAGATATGGACAGATATGGACAGATATGGACAGGTTGAGTCTGGTTTTGACCTGGTTTTGGTCTGTTTTGGTCTGTTTTGGTCTGTTTTGACCTGGTTTTGACCTGGTTTTGGTCTGGTTTAATTGAGCGACTGGACTGGCGACTGGCCGACTGACAGGTATGATGACGGCTGGCTGACTGCCACGCTATGTGTGGTTCTAGACTAGTTTCAGTGATCAAATGTGGTGATGCAGCCGATCGCGCAAATCGTGCATACATACAGGTGTCTGGGGCGGGCGCAAACCATCCAGGCCGATGCATACTCCCACTTCATTTCTTTTTAGCTTCCCCTCCAGCGCCAACTAATTCTTAATCTTATACACACAAGTTCTAGAAAGAAGTTCTAGATAGAGTTTTTGAGTAGAGGTCCCGGCTTTGGGAATTTTGGTCAAGTATACGCGATGCACCCTGCGCTGCTTTGCGCTGCTTGTGCAACTGGTACTGCCTAAGATGTTTTAGAAACTGTGCGCTAGCTGGTGTTAGAAACCGTGCGCTAGCGCAAGATATTTGAAGGGCCCTTAGCGCCAAGTGTAAGAGAGACGTTGTGAGCAAGTGCAGATAGAGCGTGTTTGGGTGCAGGCCTCAAACTGGTTGTGCGTCAGGAAAACCGTTTAAACTTGCCCTTTACGCGCGCGCACCTACTAAGTTCTCATGCATTGCAGGAGGGTGAAACTTGCATGACTATATGCAGTACTCCCACTTAAATGTAATCTTCAAAAAACACTACCTAGAATTGATGTGGAGGAAATTCTGTGGACCGGCGGGTTCCCAAATTTGCACCGATGTTCTTGCGTGGGCCTTGCGTGGGGCTTGCGTGCGTTGCGTAGCGTGCGTGAGGGTGCGTCCCGGTGCGACTTAATCCACTGGATCTAGGTGCAGGAACCATCTGTGCCCGGGGTCCACCACACAGGCCAATCTTAGGCACATGAAAAATCACACAGGGATAAATCTTATGCACATGCAAAAGCCCACAGGGATAATCTATGCACATGCCCACCAAGCCGATCCAGTCCATGCACCGGCCCAGCACACTCGCCAGGCCCATGCACAGGACTACCACATATGCATAGAGAAACCCCATCTATGGGTACTTGTCTAGCCATTCACACATGAGCTCGCTTACTAAGCCGGGCTTCTCTCGATGCAAAAAATGGCCCACCCCGTCCACCACCTGCACCCGCACCTTGGCCGTTTGCGCCAAAAGACGGGCCTCCAACTCAAAAAGCCCACTTACCATGCACCCATCCTGGGCGCCCCCCAAGATCAACGTTGGCACCTGCAGGAAATCAACATGCCACTTTGTTTCCTGGAGCCGTTTCCACGGTATAAGATTGCGGTAGTATGCAGTCGCGCCATGCACCACCCCGGCCTGGCTAAAAGTTCTCCGAACAGACTCGATTTCGCTCCCATATTGCCACCCAGGGGACCAGTACCGCCATAAGTCGTCGAGGTACCCGGGTCGCTTCATGTCGCTGAGCACCGGCTCGTAGAAAAGGCGGGCCTGCATACGGAGCATGTAGCTCAGACACCAGATCTGCCTTGGCGCATACCACACCAACTGCCAAAGGCTCAAGTTTGCCAAATAGGGAATGGCTAAAGTGACCATGGACGCCACAAGGTGGGGGTACTTGGATGCAGTCTTGAAGGCCACCACGGCGCCCCAGTCGTGGCCCACCAAGTGCACTCTATGCAGGTTGCGTGGGTTGACCGTCTCTATCCACGCCTTGACGTCCTGGGCAAGCTCGTACATGCAGTATTCGTTTTCGGGGCCTTGTGAAGATGGTTCGTAGCCTCGCATGAGTGGTGCCACAATTAATGCGTGGGGGAAGTGGGCTTCTAGTTTCGGAAATACCTGCACATAGGACTCATTATTATCTGGGAATCCGTGCAAAAGAAAAATCACTCGGTTATACTTATCGCCGCCGATCTCGGTCTGAGGGTGCGTTGACAAGCACGTGAACAGCCGTCTCTGATGCTGCAAGATAATTTTATGCATCTGGTGTACAGGTTTGACGCCGAGTCTTATTGTTCAACTCTAATGAACAATTATCAGTTTTTTTGAGAGTGTTTTGTGACTTCTTGGAGTGTAGTCAATATGGCGGCTTGTGCAGTTTGAAAACTGACGCAAGTGAATCAACTGAATCAACTGAATCAACTGAAGCAATTAAAGCAACCGAAAAAAACCTGAAACAATCGTGAAACGATTTTGAAACGCGTCTGAAACCAACGTGAAACCAACGCGAAACAACAGGAAACAATGGAAAACAATGAAAACCACTTTCTGGAAAGATTTTGTGTAGATCGAGACCCCGGAATTATCTCTTTATATACCCATGTGAAATGTCTATCACATGCATATCGCGCGCCCCTAGTATGGGGTACGCCTGAATTGCCATAAGCCACTGCCAAAGCCATGCCCAATCGGGAAATAATTGAAGGAGATGCTAAACTGCTTAAAGTGGCTAAATTCACTTAATGAATAAAGCAGACTAGTCCGTTCTATGATTAGTGGATGCAATGGATTCCGGGTAAAGTAAGAAAGGCATAATAGTGGTACATGCATTATGAGTCTCGCACGACATGAATTTGCAGCAGTCCCAACAGAATTTGCAGCGGGTACCAATAGAAATTGCAGCAGGCTCAAGAAGATCATCACAAGGTCATAACAAAGCCATGTGTAGACATCCACAGTCACTCATGATATTCACAGACGTCTACAGAATGGTTTAGACTTATACATCTTATATTCATGTACATCATCCATCATCTAGACACCAAAGACCACGTACCAACCAAACGTCACACTAATCAAATACCCCAGTCTTGAATTTTTGTCACCACTAAAACATTAAGGTCTAGGTCCATAGAAAGCAGCAACATACCATCATATTATGGTCATAATAGTTGGTATCATTGTCATTGTCATATTGCATGGTCATAATAGTTGAATGCCTAGTTGGTTGCCGTAATTGGCTGCCTAATTTGGTTGTAATTGCCACATTGCTATCTCATAGTATTTGGCTGTAATATCATCATGTTGACTGGGTATTGGGGTACGGGGATTTTGCACTAACTTTATATTCCAACATATAGTCGATCATCTGGTATGCATGAAACTAGCACCCAAATAATTTTATCTGACCCTAAAAATCCATGGACCGTCTAGCGTGTCTCCCAATAATGATAGCAATAATAAAAATAATGATAGTAGTAAGGACAATATTTATTTGCATTTTTTTAGGGGAGGGGGATACCTACTTATATAACCGTGGACCCCGCATGTCCGGCATACAAACTTGCATTTGTGGCAACAAGTGAAACAAGACCAGAACGCATAAATAGTATTCAATTACGTCTCATGTAAAGCGGTGTGCTGTAATTATTGTTTCACGCTGGGTTTCAGATTGTGGCCCATGCAGGATAAACGGTAGAATGGTCGAGAATACCGGAAACTCATACACCCGTCCTGCATGATTCGTGTTTCCATCACCAACTTTAATATACCATTGCAGGTGGCAAATACTTATACATAGAAGTGGCTGTCAAAATTCTTACAGCCAATGTTCGAACATGCGGGGTTGGCTGTGTTTGTGCACGTAACCATGAAATCTATATAAGGAGCGCGATCCCCCTGCCAAACGACACTGATATTGGCACTCTGATACTGACACTACTGATATTGGCACTCTGATACTGACACTACTGATACTGACACTACTGATACTGACACTCTGATACTGACCTACTGATACTGACACTACTGATACAGATACTACAGATACTGACATTACAGATACTGACACTCTGATACTGACACTACAGATACTGACACTCTGATACTGACACTACAGATACTGACACTACCGATACCGATACTGATGATGACAGAGTACAGACTACAGAGTATAGACATAGTGACTAACAATTGAATTAGTGAATGACTGCAGAGAGTGCCATTTATAGAAACTGACTAGTGATGACAAGTGATAAGCCACTCTTTATTACTACAGACTATAGACTGAATTGGTTAATACAGACTACTACAGACTAAATGGGGAACAGACTACTACTGAAATAGCAACTCACTCTAATACTACTGAAATGTATTGGACAGCTGCTACTGACTACTGACTACTGAAGCATTATTGATAAGAACCAATGACTACTGACCGATCATGGCATACTAGAAGTTCTAGAAGTCATATCAACTTACTGCTGACTTAGTGACAACTAATGACTAAGTTAATGACAACTAATGACTGACTTAATGACAACTAGTGGCTTAGGTACTGCTGGCTGACTCAATTGCTACTGATTGGCCTAATAGCTACTGACTGATAGTGGCAGAGAATATTCCAGTGATTGACCAGTGGTGAGTCATACTTTCAGATATATCCTTATATGTACTGAAAGAACAAAGAGATGAAAGTGATTTCTGAATTTCGAGTTTCACTGAGTCACAGTCTGAATGCTATCAGCAGAGTCCTTGACTACCAAGACTTCATGTTCCATTTATTGAGGCAACCCATGGCTATTGAGGGGTTACCAATAGACTACCAGTTCTGGGGACAGTTACGCTAGTTTAGAAGCTATTTCATTGGGACTCTTTTAATCCTTTACGATTGTTACCCATTTACTTTCATGATCCACTCGTGCTTTTCAGTGTTGACCTTGGGAACGTGATTGAACACTCAATGAACTTCAAGGGACCTGAATGAATCTACCTCAAATATTGTCGAAGATATAATGGGAAACAATGAAAAATAAAGAATATCAGTGAGTCTGGTAGTGGGAGACAACTCAATCTATCCTCATAGCTTCTCTCTGGAGTCCGGAAAAGCTGGAGAGTTTCGGATTGGAATTGAGGCTGACTTTGGCTAAGTGGTATTAATCTGGAATTGAACAGATTAGATCATATACACGGCCACTGGATTTCTGGACTCAATTACTGATTCAATGACCTTAGCGATGTACAGGGAGGTACATATGTGAATGCATGTCCTTGATGTCAAGATGTGGAAGGACATTGAAAGCCTATGTGCAGACAAACCAAAAGATCTAGCCCCTTTTGACGCAGTTCTGACGTCTACAATGGAAGAGAGTCAAAGTGGTTGACTGCTAGATATATTTCCCGGGTACTAAGTGCAGTACACTGCATTCAAGTTCAGCATCAGGTGTCACCCTCTATTGTCTCTACTACTCTAACCATTTAGACCATTATGGGCCTGTACACTAAGCTGTGACACATTGTACTATATGCTACAATATACTATAGGCTATTATAGCAGGTCAGCATGCAGGTCGTTCCATACAATAGCACTGCTATATTGTACAGTACTGCCATGCTGTGGTGTACTATACCGTGCTATACTATACTATACTGGTATACTATTCAAGTATACATTATAGTGATGTGGTCTCGAAATCAATACCTCAGGCCATACAACCAAGGAAACTCCATTATACCAGTGCTATTGTGCATTACTACACTGCTGCAAAAGTCATCTACTACTCACTTTTCCAGTGCTTCAGTGAGCCAACAGAGAGCTTTTTTCCATCTGTTTATGCTATCATGTTTACCTTGAAACTACACAGTCCTATCTTTCGTCCCAGCCTCCAGGTGTTGGATTTCAGTGTACAGGAAGAGTACTAGTGGTCCGTACACGAAGAGTACTAGTGGTCCATACCGAAGAGTATACTAGTGGAGTACTGGTTGTTATGACCTGGTTACGTCCAGTACTGTGGGGTATATTGGAGGTGATTACGACTTCTGTTGGATGAACACAACAAGATATGAGGCCAAACAAAGTCAGATGGTGCAACATTAAAGTGTTGGAGTCAACGGACTTTTATGTTGACTCTACCCTGGTTCTAACACCAGAAACATTTGGGGGAACTTCAAAAAGATTTTAAAGAAAGGACCTTTGAGTTGAAATGAGGTGAAAAAAGTTCAATCCCATATTGAAACAAACGTTCTTGAAACTTCAAATCTGGATTCAAAGGTTTTTATAATGCTTTGATTGAGAGAGTGGACATCTTTGTATTCTGGGGAAAAATGGCACATTGGAGAATATACAGGGATTGCCATGGCAGCAGTTTTGGAGTGATTATTTCTAGCCAATGATTAATATGAGGAGATTATGAGGGGTTTCTGTGGAGATTCTAAGGACATTGCCTTCAGGTGCCGACTTTTCTGGAATCTCGATGGTATTTTCTTTCTGAATATTCAACGAAAAGGCAGAAAAGGGCCCTGTTATGTCCTTCTTACTGAACTCCATTAAAGGCTCTGTTATATCCAACCAGATTTGCTCTGAATAATGACTACCACTGGACTGAGAGACTGTGTATATCATATTGAAAGCCATAAGTGAGATCATACAGACAGTCGACCAGATCATGGACTTTGCAGTGACAATACCAGAAAAGAGATTCTAGAGTTGTTGGTTCACTGAGTCTGGATATTGGCCATTGACATTGACCAGTCATCTTTGAGGTCAATGAATGCATAGAAACCACTCATCTGTTCAACCATCTGATATTAATTGTCATATCAACTGTCATATCAAGTGAGTCTACACTATGGTGGAGTTCATTCTATGGTGAGCTGTGGTGGAGTCTCAGCCACTGCTACAGTGCTAGAGTTAGACTAACAAAGCAGCATGAGCCACACATGAACCATACGAAGTATAATGAAGTGACATGGTGACGTGGTGAATTGCTCAGTGGCCAGGAAAATCACCACAATTGGAAAGTCCCCCAAAATGCCTGTGGTATCTTGATTATCGGATATTGTTACCAGACTCATACCAATCCACATGGCCACCACTATACTGCGTGTCCCTGTCAATCTGTACCGTCCCTGTCAATCTGTACCAGGTTTGATGTAACGCTTGAGAGTACCACGTGAAGGTAATACTTGAAGGTACCACCAGACGGACTACCAGACGGACCACTAGACGGACTACCAGACGGACCACCAGACGGTAGTCCACATACTCTTAATATCACCTGACTGTACACTAAACAACGACCTTTTACCCACTGTGA
Organism: Metschnikowia sp. 01-655c1; assembly: GCA_002370185.1. Lineage (NCBI taxonomy): Eukaryota > Fungi > Ascomycota > Pichiomycetes > Serinales > Metschnikowiaceae > Metschnikowia > Metschnikowia sp. 01-655c1. The sequence goes on from NKZO01001799.1 coordinate 32,408, forward strand.
CACCCACTAGACAGTTTCACCAGAGCACTCTTTAGAATATGGTAACTAGACTGTAGGAACTTAACAATTGGAATCTACCAACAAGAATGTAGACCCTAGAATGTGCACACTAGCATGGAGTCCACACGAATTAGTATTCACAGTCACTAGACACCCAATAAAAGTTATGATAAATTCTTAAAGAGTATATCAATGTAATAAAAGATATGATAAATCTTTAAAGAGTATATCAATGTAATAAAAAATATGATAAATCTTTAAAGAGTATATCAATGTAATAAAAGATATTGTTCAGATATAAACGTCTTACCGTGTAGTCTGTTAGTCAGATGTTAGTCAGGACTACCTAGGTACAGCAATTGGTCAGTACTATGTCACTGATGTTATTTAGTGGTACCACTTTTTTCTGTCGCTGCTATCTGTTAGATTTTCAATAATGATTTCTATTAGACTCAGAGATGTCCATATAGGAAGATTCACTATATGACCAAGAGAGGTAGTATATTCTTTGGTAGTATATTCTTTGGTAGTATATTCTTTGGTAGTATATTCTTTGGTAGTACCGTCTTTGGTAGTAGCGTCTCTAAGTAGGTCTCTGGCAATGCAGGAATAACTGTACTGACTAGACAGTAACACTTTTCCCACAGTAATACCCACTAGAAGTAGTATTCACAGTAGTCACTAGAATCACCACTACTGTACCACTAGAATTTAGTAGTCACTAGACTCAGGCACTAGACTGTGGACGACCAAATGTAGCCTTTCTTTCCCACAGTAATAGTCACTAGAATCTAGTATTCACTGTAACTATACTGTACTCATAGGTAGTGCCCAATAGAATCTACCACTTGAATGTAGTTCACAAATTGTACCCTAGACTATAGACATTACTGTACCACTAGACTGTAGTAACTAGAATGTACACTAGACTGTACACTAGACTGAACCCACCAGAAAGTAAACAAAGAATTTAGTACCCACCAGATTGTAAACAATGGACTGGTTTTCAGAATGTTTTACCCACTAGAATGGAACACTCACTAGAATGGAGTATTCACTGTAATCACCAGACCGAACACAGAAGTTAATACCACAATGGACCATCACTATAATCTACCACTAGACCATAGACCATAAACATAGACATAGACACTAGGATCTACCACTAGGCTATAGCCAGTAAGTTGTAGACTGACTGTTTTCTCACCACTAGTGTAGTATTCACTGTAACCACTAGACTGCACCACTACTGCACCACTACTGTACCCCTAGTGTACCCCTACTGCACCACTAATGTCCACTAGAATTTAGTAGTCACTGTAATCCCATTCACGCCATACACTAACTAACACATTTACCCACTAATGGAATATCCTGCATTGAACACTGCAAAAAATGTAGTCTGGGACTTAATGGCCTTTATATTGGTGTGTTCAGAGGGGAGGCAATATATAACCAGTGACCATGCACTACTATTTTTTTCAATTCCCAGTGAATCTGTACATAGCAGCTAACAGAGGTAGTGGCAATTATTGATAGATTAGTGGGAATACAGAAAAATAGTCGTTATAGTGATAGTAGTCGTTATAATGGTAGTAGTAATAGTAGTGGTAGGAATAAGTCATATGGTAATAGTAGGAATAGTGGTAGTAGGAATAGTGGTAGTAGGAATATGGTAGTATGTTGATATTGGTAGTGGTAGTAGTAATAGTGGTAGTAGTAATAGTGGTAGTATGTTAATAATGGCAGTAGGAATAGTAGGAATAGCAGTAGTATGTTGATATTGGAAGTAGTAGCAGTATTAGTATGGTAGTAGTAGTAGGAACATGATATTGTAGCGGTAGTAGTAGTATGTTAATAGTGGAAGTAGTGGTAGTAGTAATAGTGATAGTAGGAATAGTGCAATAGTTGTCAGATCCACCATAGGTCTTTGCCCGATACTAACTAGGGCCAGGAAGTATTATGACCAGGAAGTATTATGACCAGGAAGTATTATGACCAGGATGAATTATGACCAGGATGAATTATGACCAGGAAGTATTATGACCAAGATGAATTATGACAAGGAAGTATTATGACCAAGATGAATTATGGCTTTCACTATGGTACCATGATGGCTTCACCATTGTTCTGGTGAAGAGTTTTCACTGCCACGTTTCTCTTCACTTGTTGTATAAATCGCACTGGTTCCTCTTTCTGAGGAATCATCAACGAACAAAATAGATAACTTATAACATAACGTTCAACAAGAATCTGATAGTGGTAGTAGTAATAATGGTGGGAATAGTAGGAATGTAGTAGTAGTGGTAGTAGTAATAGTGGTAGTATGTTAGTAGTGGTAGCGGTAGTATGTTAATAGTAGGAATCTAGTAATATTAATCTAGTAATAGTGGTAGCAGGAATAGTGGCAGTAGTAATAGTGGTGGTAGTAATATGACAATATGATAATAGTGGCAGTAGTAATAATATGACAATATGATAATAGTGGCAATAGTAATAATGGCAATAGTAATATGGCAATAGTAATAGTGGCAGTAGTAATAATGGTAGTAGTAATAGTGGTAATAGTAATAGTGGTAGTGGTAATAGTGGTAGTAGTAATAGTGGCACCAGGAGAACCAGTGATTAACCAGGGGTAACATCCAGTGAATAACTCATACTATAAGACATTGCTACACTGATGAGAGATGATCACTCCGATTGTGATGATATGTTGTCTTAGCTGCCTGTGTCTCCCACGAAGTATACGTGCAATAGCGCATTCATGATGGAGGTTTGTCGTGGATTGTATGAAGGCCCGCAGCATTTTGAGATTACTGATCTCCTGAAGTTATTGCCCCAACGTTTTGTTGACCAGCAAAAGTTAAGGAGGCAGATTTGGAAACACCAAACACCACTGGTTACGGATATCCATACCTTTTATCCATGGATTGGAGTGTTTCAAAGCCATGAAGAGCTCGTGAATGAGTTTTATAAGCAGGCTTACAGTTTTAACGTTGATGTGGATGTGGGAATTACCAATTTCAAAGGACATATGACCACGAAAATCGGCAATATGTTCAAAAGAGAATAAATATACTTTATCGCACTTTTCTTCCGCCTATTCCCCAGGATACAAAACAATTGTGCAACGTTGACCTGGGTGATGCGAATGAGGTCATCTCATCAAGATATGTAAACACTTTAGAAGTGTTTTCAGAAGTGTTTTCAGAAGTGTTTTCAGAAATGTCTCCAGAAATGTCTCCAGAATTGTCTCCAGAATTGTCTTCAGAAGTGTTTACTTCAGGAGGAGAAGAGTTGTCAGTGCTCATTGAATTATTATCAATACGAGAACTTTTGGTGGGTCTGGTTGGAGGCATCTTGGTATACCTCAGGCAGTTGATGTTCAATTAAGTTCTAACAATAAATGGGGCGGAGTCTCCATTATTATATGGAGATTCTTCCATCATCACTCAATCAATTGTTTATAGTAGGGACATAGAAGTTGTAGGGACATAGTAGCAGTAGGGACATGGTAGTTGTAGTAATAGTAATAGTAGTAATAGTAATAGTAGTCAGTAGTGTAGTAGTAGCAATACCAGTAATACCAGTAATAGTGGTAGTGGTAGTACTAATAGTAGTACAGTATTTTTCAAAACTATTCAAACCACACTTGTCAGATCCACCATGGGTAGTGATCTACCTATGGAGGTATTATGAAGTCTCTCTGCCCGATACTAACAAGGGCCAGGATGTGATATGACCAGGAAGTATTATGGCCAGGATGAATTATGACCAGGATGAATTATGGCCAGGATGAATTATGATCAGGATGAATTATGACCAAGATGAATTATGACAAGGAAGTATTATGACCAAGATGAATTATGACAAGGAAGTATTATGACCAAGATGAATTATGGCTTTTGCTATGGTACCATGATGGCTTCACCATTGTTCTGGTGAAGAGTTTTCACTGCCACGTTTCTCTTCAATTGTTTTATAAATCGCACGGATTTCTCTTTCTGAGGAATAATCAACGAACAAAATAGATAACTTAGTACATAACGTTCAACAAGAATCTAACAACACTAGCAAAATTAAATAAATTAATAATTCACAATTTCCGTACCCCTTCTCACAGTCTTTCAAACCAAATGGCATAATGTTGCACACCAACTTTTATTAGAATTCAATATTTTCAAATGTTAAATCCGGAGGATTGTAATATATGTACTACATTTGGGAGTGTTGAAGTACCAATCAAGGGTCAGAACCAGATGTAACTGAACTGGTTTCCTTGCTTTCGATGACACCATTTGGTTTGAAAGATTGTAAAAAGGAGTACGAATCTTTGAATTATTGGTTTGAACCATTCTGTCTTCCTGATTCGAAACATTTTGCGGCGTTGGTTTGAATAGTTTTGAAAAACACTGTATAGTGGTAGTAGTGTAGTAGTATAGTAGTATAGTAGTATAGTAGTATAGTAGTATAGTAGTATAGTAGTATAGTAGTATAGTAGTATAGTAGTGGTAGTAGTGGTAGTAGTATAGTAGTATAGTAGTATAGTAGTATAGTAATAGTAGTGGTAGTAGTGGTAGTAGTGGTAGTAGTAATAGTAATAGTAGTGTAGTAGTAATAGTAATAGTAGTGTAGTAGTAATAGTAATAGTAGTGTAGTAGTAATAGAAATAGTAGTGTAGTAATAGTAATAGTAGTGTAGTAGTAATAGTAATAGTAGTGTAGTAGTAATAGTAATAGTAGTGTAGTAGTAATAGTAATAGTAGTGTAGTAATATTGAGGATAGGAATAGACTGCAACACCGAACGAACCAAATATCAATCTTCAGATTCTCGTCATTTGTTTCTTCATTATTGATAATCTCAGGTATCTAATGACCTTAGGTATCATCAACTCTAAGCAGAAGCAGAAGCCTCGCAGTACTAGCCACTCCATTTGACCAGTAATCCATTGTCAGCGCGCAAGCATAGACAGTATTCTAATACAGTGTTTTTCAAAAGTATTCAAACCCGCGCGATAAAACGATTCCAAACCACACTAGCAAAATTAAACAAACCAACAATTCAAAATGTTTCGTACCCTTTCCAGTTCAGTTCCGTCCGTTTGGACCCTTGATTGGTACTGCATACTCCCAAATGTAGTACGAGGCAAGACTCCCAAAATGTAGTACGAGGCAAGACTTCCAAATGTAGTACATATGAGGCAATACATGAGGCAATCCTCCGGATTTAACATTTCAAAATATTGAATTCTAATGAAAGTTGATGTGAAGCATTACGCCATTTGGTTTTAAAGACTGTGCGAAGGAGTACGAAACATTGTGTCGCACTGGTTTGAATACACTAGCAAAATTAAATAAATCAATAAGTCAAAAAGTTTCATTCATCCCCCACAATTGTTGTATACAGAATGACAAGGAAACCAGTTCAGTTCCGTCCGTTTTGACCCTTGTTTGGTACTGCATACCCCAAAATGTAGTACATATGACACATTTTTCCAGATTTAAGATTTAAGATTTCAGAATATTGAATTCTAATGAAGGTTGGTGTGAAACATTACGCCATTTGGTTTGAAATACTGGGCCAAGGGCACGGAACTGAACTGGAAGGGGCACGAAACTTTTTGAATCATTGGTTTGTTTAATTTTGTTAGTATGGTTTGAATAGTTTTGAAAAACACTGTGAATGTACGGCAAATGTTTCGAATCACACTAGCACAATTTATGTTCTTCTACCTCCAGACCCACCAGAAACAGCTCTCGTTTAACTCCTCAAGTATTCACCTATCTTGATGAGACTATGAACTTTATCAATGGTGCTCAGTATAGTATGCTGGACTGTACTCCATGGTTATTGAAAGGTCCTCCTGATGTACCTACCATAAATGTTCAGTTAGTGTTAAGTAATCTACAGCAAAGGGTCACTGTACACTCGGTCCCATCTAGTAGTGTATCTTTCAAGCAATGAATATTTCACCTATTCTGTTTTAGAGCATCCAGTTTTTACCAGATTACGATTCTCCTTGAATATTTGGCCAATTTAAGGGATTCTCCTTGAATATTTGGCCAATTTAAGGGATTCTCCTTGATATTTGGTCAATTTATGGGATTGTCCTTGAATATTTGGTCCATTTATGGGATTGTCCTTGAATATTTGACCAATTTATGGGATTCTCCTTGAATATTTGGTCAATTTATGGGATTTTCCTTGAATATTTGGTCAATTTATGGGATTCTCCTTGAATATTTGGCAATTCATGGTGTAGTGGGTTTGGTATTAGTGGAAAAAAGCACGAGACCGGAACTCAATGGTGGTCACGTGACCAGAAAGATCAGGGCACCTTTAAAAGACCACCACCAAACCTTTTCACCTACACAAATATGCATTATAAAGTCCGGAATTCCAGCATTCCACCAAACCCACTCTTCTTTCCGTACCATGAAAAAACGATTGCTTGCGTTGGGCCTTTTTCTGCTGAGGTGGCCGGGTGAACGGGTGTTTTGGTTTCTCTCGCTAGAGCCAATTCTGTTGAACTTGAGGAACAAGTACACCTGCGGGTACTGCATCTTCCCGTTACTGCATACAGATGAAACAATGATTGGTATTGTCCTCGAGAGAGGCCACGTTGGCAGTGGGCCTCTCGAGAACACTTGCCTAACAATTGTCCAATATTGGCCATTGTTCTGGAGAAGACAATGGGCCGAGTGGGTTAGGGTTGGAGTCCCAGACCCGACTATATATAGAGGAGGTCCCGCTCAGACTTGAACGGTATCAATTGTGACAACAAGTCAAGGACATTCTAGCTTAATATATATATATTGGTAAGAATGGAAGCTATAGAAATGATTACTGAAGTACCAAAGTTAAGACACTTGTTGAAACTTAACGTGATAACTATTCCAGATTATGGGAGTGTATACAACAATTCCAAACAAATTCTGAGGGTTGCACCCAATCAATGTTCCGTCCGTTCTAGCCCTTGATTGGATTCCCAAATGTAGTACATATGAGACAATTTTCCAGATTTCAGATTTAACATTTCAGAATATTGAATTCTAATGAAGGTTGGTGTGAAACATTACGCCATTTGGTTTGAAATACTGGGCGAAGGGGTCCGAAACTGAACTGGAAGGGGTCCGAAACTTTTTGAATCATTGGTTTGAATAGTTTTGGAAAACATTGTATGACTAGTTCACGGTCAAATGCATTTTATACTCTAATCAATCAATCAATCAATCAATCAATCAATCAATCAAATGGACTGGTCAAATCAGAAAGTCAAAATTAAAAACACTTAATCCACGCGGTCATTAACATCGGAATTACTCACCGAGTTCTCGTTCAACGTTACCGTTGCCTTGGGGTGTGCAAAGCACGTTTGGTTATCAATGAACGAACTGGTGGGAGTTATGCTCTGGAATCCGGAGCAGTGTAGAACAGAATGGAGGATATTTAGTAGTGTAGTAGTGTAGTAGTGTAGTAGTATAGTAGTGTAGTAGTGTAGTAGTGTAGTAGTGTAGTAGTGTAGTGTAGTAGTAATATGGCGATATGGTAATAGTAGGAATATAATCATAGTAGGAATCTAGTAATAGTGGTAATAGGAAGATTGGTAGTATGTTAATAGTGGTAGTAATAGTGGTAGCGGTAGTATGTTGATAGTGGTAGTAGTGTAGAAGTGTAGTGGTAGTAATAGAACCAAGATGGCAGAATACACCATGGGATTGGGCGCACGTGCCCAGTTGACCACCAACCGATACCAATACGCATCCTTTTGGTTCTCCAGTACTACACCCTCGGCTGCTCTTGTGCAGAGTAATCAAGTTAAACAGTAAGACACTTAGAGGAGACACTTAGAGGAGACACTTAGAGGAGACACTTAGAAAAGACCCTAGAGAAGACAGTAACACTTACACTAGACAGTTTTCTGATTGTTCTTGGTTGATCTCTAGGACTTGTATTTGACCAAGACTTCTCGACTCTCTAGGTTCAATACAACCATGATACACTTAAAGACGATCCAGTGCCACGACTTCAGTCCTTCTCGGAAAACCATAATACTACGACCACTGTATATAGACTGCTAGAGTACCATAGACCAATAGAGTACCATAGACTAATAGAGTACCATAGACCAATAGAGTACTATCACTCTATTACTCACCAAGACATACCATAATAAAGGTCAGTCACAAATCTTTTGGATGAGTCTCCAAGGACTAATCTAGGCTTTTCCCAAAACAAAGGGTCTAGTACTTTTCACAAAACAACATTGAAGGCGATTTCATCAAGTTAGTCAACACGGCATTCGTCAAGTTCATTCAAGACTAGATAATGGTTGGTGATTTCTCTTGAATTCTCAACTAATAGTGCTTGCAATATTATGGTATAGGAGTAGCATGGTATAGTGGTAGCATGGTATAGTGGTAGCATGGTATAGTGGTAGCATGGTATAGGAGTAACATGGTATAGTAGTAATATGGTAGTCACTAAATAGTTAGTAAATAGAGGAATATGTAAGATGGTATAGTGGTAGCATGATGCTAATAGTCAGTAGATGGTATAGTGGTAGCATGATGCTAATAGTCAGTAGATGGTATAGTGGTAGCATGATGGTAATAGTTAGTAGATAGTTAGTAGATAGTGTATCGTTATTCTTGATACATTCGTGCCTTATTGATACCATGTTCGTTGATGGTTCCTCAGAGAGAACCCCGAGAAGCTTGACCAACAAGATAAACGTGGTATCAAAAAACACTCCACAGAACAATGGCACTGATTGTTTTTGAACATTCGAAAACCCATCATAAGAATTCTTACATCGATGACCTATGGCCGTGTTACGGCGTTTGCAATGGATTTTGTTAGTATCAAGTGGAGACTCAAGTGGAGACTCAAGTGGAGACTCAAGTGGAGACACAAGTGGAGAGGCTTCACAATATCTCAATAGGTAGACCATTATGGTGGATCTGATATTATGAGAGCCATGGGATCATGAGTCATTGAGACTGTGGATTGAGAGATATGAGAGTGAAAGATGTGAGTCATTGAGACTATGGATTGAAAGATATGAGACTATGAGATGTGAGACTATGAGATTGAGAGTAAGATATGAGAGTGAGAAACTTTGGCTGTGAGTTTGTGAGTTGGGGGAATGGCTCCTTATATAGGGATCCTTGAGGGCGCCTGCATGTGCGCTGCAGGGGTATGCCGCCCCACCCGAATTACAGCCAAATTACCGCCTAATTACAGCCACGTGCTTTAATAATATGACATATTTATTTTGGGGAACACCCATAATGACCTGGATTCGGAATGGTTTTGCGATTGATTAGCAAAACCGGAGGTCACGTGCGCAAGACCGTTCAATCTATAACGGGGAGCAGGGCTCAAAACTCTTTTCCCATATTCCCCCACGCACCCGCACCCACACCCATACAACACACACTCTCTATCTCCCCCATACACACTCCCATACACACTCTCTCATACAACACTCCCATACACACGCTCTCACACGGAACACACACAAATGCAATTTGAAATATCCTTGCATGAGCATATACTAATTTTGCCACCAATGACTATCTCCAATGACTATCTAGTGATCCTACTATCGGGAGTCCCGGAAATGAGGCACCGCCTGCATGTGGGCGCGAGATTTTAGACTCGAGTTGCCGGATATCTGTTCCGGGGAAAATGTCGCGCCCCCGGCCGGAACTTCGGCACGTAGCCGTGCGGTGCGATCGGTTCGGCCCAAGGCCCAATTCGGTCAAAACCTCGCAATCCCTCACTTGCGCCAATTGACACTTTTGTGCATGCACAGCGCAACTCTGTATGTCGTTATGTCGTCATGTCGTCCAACCCACCAATCACCATGCAAATGTCGTATCCTACTGAGCAGGGAGCGATCAATATTCCAGTGTCTGTGTCACATGTCATAGTCCACCGTATTATATGTCCGTGTCTATCTGTCCACTTTCTATCGTTAGATGTTTCAGCGATGTTTCAGAGATGTTTCAATGTCTCAATGTCTCTGTCTCAATATCTCGTCTCTATCTCAATATCTCATGTTTCACTGTCTCATGTCTCGCCCTAATGCCTCCCTCCAATGCCTCACAATTAGCATGCTACACATAAAGAGGCTAGTCCATGCATTAAACAAAGACGACATTCTCGAGACATTCACAAAGTAGCAAGTCCAAAGTTTAGCGAGTCAGCATGTTAAACGGAAAATGTCCAGCGGCAGCAGCAGTAGGGGCGGGAATGCTCGGCTGAAATCGCGCGCCTGCATGTGGGCTCGGGATGTTTCGGTGTTGTGTTACCCAATTGGGACGTCAACAATCAGAATCCAGAAAAATCGCACGCAAAATGTCGCACCAGGCTCAATAAAAAGTGGCCCGCCCCCCCTCGCTTTTTTTTTTGCTACACTTTTCTTCACGCCTCTTTTACTATGCTTCCACCCGGTGTTATTCTTGTCTTTGTGTTGGTCTTCTTGGCCTTCTGTGCCGTGACCGCCATCCAGATCTCTAAGAGAATCAAGGCCAAGAAGTCCAACCAAAGATACTAAGCTTTGGCTTTGGGGCTTCGCCAGATACCTCTGCACTGGCCATTGTGCACGGCGGTCTCTAGCCCGAAAGGGGATTTGGGCTGGTGGTTGCTGATGTGAGTGGCTCTGCAATGGCGCATCATTATCTAACCTTTTTTACTTAAAGACGGGAACTTTTTATAATTAATAATACGGGAATCAGTTATCTGTGTAGACAAATCGGCGTCGTCCATTATGGGCTAAGCGCAATAGACATAGATCCAATGAAATGGGTTGACTGAATCGGTCCAATGACATGGGAAGTCCAATAAATCCAATGGTATGGAAAATCCAATGACACGAATTGAGGCGTTGACTGAATTGAGGACATTGACTGAATTGAGGCGTTGACTGAATCGATTCTATTGACAAATACTAGTCCAATGAAAGTTAAGTCAATTGGCATTGGTGATTGGGTTGATGGTATTCATTGATATTCCTGATGGTATTCATTGATATTTCTGATGGTATTCATTGATCAACCGCATCCAATTGATATTCCACATGGATATGGATTGAACATAATTGAAGGTCGACACAGTATCCAGCTACATTGATGTTAATTCATGCATTGGTCAATCCGGTTCAATACCAACCACAGGGTACCTTACACTGTATGGTGCTACCCAAGCAGTACTTATAGTCTAGTCAGTGTCAGTGTATACTACACTGTACTATAGAGACTACTACACTGTACTATGGAGACTACTATACTTGGCTACACTAGACTGTACTAAGTCATTGTTATCTAGTCGTTTGACAATAAGAGCAGTGTTCAGTGGTTCATATCAACATGTCCATTTCTTATTCCTTAGCTTCGAAGGAGTTTAATGCCAAGTGTTGAGTCTAGTCAGAGGAGACTGGAGTAGACTGAATGTACATTCGATGAATTATGGAGCATATAGAATGACATGTTACGAGTGCAGTGTTCTATGGAATCAGGTATGGAAGGTGGAAGGTGGAAGGTATAGAAGGTGGAAGGTATAGAAGGTGTAAGGTATCATATAGCGCTCCCAATACGTTCTACAACATCCACTCGACTACACTATATCCCATTACAACATAGTGATCTACACCATATTCAACTATACAAAACCAGTTGATTGTAACAGTGGACTGAACAAGTGGTATATAGTAACCTTCCTATACAACATCCTACTCGACTTGATACTCTATACTGACTATATCAAGATTAGATTTTATATGGATCCAGTTAGATTCACCCTTCCTTATGTAATACTTTGTAAAGCCACTATAACAACTATAGCTACTAGTCCACTTAGTACTATATACTACACTATTATATACTACACTACTATATACTACACTATTATATACTACACTACTATATACTACACTACACTACTATATACTACACTACACTACTATATACTACACTACACTACTATATACTACACTACACTACTATACACTACACTACACTACTACACTATTATAATATTTGTTAGATCCAAAATGTGTGTATACTACTGCATTTATTCGTGAATCCCCAGTATAGATACTCACTTATCAATAGATACTCAAGCATAAATTCATTTTCTGATGTTATTTATCACTATTATGCCTAATCGAAACTATATGCGATGATGATTCCTCAAGAAGAGGAATCGGCCATGTTTAAATACTCTGCAGAGGCCCAATTCCTGTATGGGTAGAGCACTACCCGAATCCCACAGTCCTCTATTATAACTGTAGGTCTTTAGTACATTTATGCTCATTCCCATCTATCATTCCCATCTATCATTCCCATCTATCATTCCCATCTATCATTCCCAACTATGCTCAATACTGTATTCGGAGATGATTCCCCAGGAAGAAAACTGCCCGTGTTTAATGTAGATTAGACAATACATGTTCCGCATTCAAGGTAGCGGCACCAGGTGGACCATAGAAGTGGAACGGGGTGGGGTGTACAGTGTTTTCCGAAACTATTCAAACCATACTAGCAAAATTAAACAAACCAATAATTCAAAAAGGTTTGTGTTTACTCCTTCCAGTTCAGTTCCGTGCCCTTGGCCCAGTCTTTCAAACCAAATAGCGTAATGGTTTCACACCAACCTTCATTAGAATTCAATATTCTGAAATCTTAAATCTTAAATCTGGAAAATTGTCTTATATGTACTACATTTGGAAGATTGTCTCATATGTACTACATTTGGAAGTCTTGCCTCGTACTACATTTGGGGGGCCTTGCAGTGCTAGTAAAGGGTCAAAACGGACGGAAGTGAACTGGTTTGCTTGTTATCCTGTATACAATAGCTTGTGAAGGGTGTACGAAACTTTTTGAATTATTGGTTTTGTTTAATTTTGCTAGTATGGTTTGAATTGTTTTGCTGAGCTGGTTTGAATCGTTTTGAAAAAATACTGTAGTATACTGGATAGTATAGTGTACTGTATAGTGCTACATAATGTACTACAAAATGTACTGCAAAATGTACTGCAAAATGTACTGCAAAATGTACTGCAAAATGTACTGCAAAATGTACTGTAGTTAACTTCCAATTTGTTTACTTGCCCGTCTCTGCAACAAAGAACTTCATTACTTAAAATTATCGTTATTGAAGATTAATACTAATACCTCCTATTATACTAGATTAGTTAGATACCAAGTGTTCTGGGTACTGTACTAGAGCAGTATCGATAGTAGATAGTGTACTTGAAGTAGTGTCTAGGAGTGCCTAATTGAAGTAAGTACTATACCATCCACCATACTACTACACTACTATTCCATACTAC
>NKZO01001804.1:0-20568 GCA_002370185.1 Metschnikowia sp. 01-655c1
CAACTCTGGAAAGAGGAATGTTCGTATTCGGACGCACGTGATGCGTCATATCCTGTATCGAGATTAGGTAAATCTCAAGTCTAACAACTCAACAAGTTGGTCGCGTGGTCTAGTTGGTTACGACATCTGCTTCACACGCAGAAGGTCCCCAGTTCGAACCTGGGCGTGATCATTTTTTTCCATCCCAAAACACCTGCGCGCAACTCTTACATGCCGCGCGTATCATCACATCAAACACTACCCAAACACCATTCACAAACATACTACAAGATATACCTCACTACACACCCTAAAGCATGGACGCTAATGTTCTACAGCAGCATAAAGAAAATATAACTCCGCTCCCCGTGGGCCGGCTGGCCAGCAAGCTCGGCAAGGCGCTAGGCGAAAGCCGGTCGCGTACGTCTCTAGCCCCCCAGAGAGAGCTCCTAGAGGCCAAACTCCTCCTGGACGAGCTCGATGATCCGCTCCAAGAGTACGTGAATTACATAGACTGGATCCACAACCACTACCCTCAAGGGGCCAATGCCGAAAGCGGCCTCTTGGGCGTTTTGGAGCGGTGCACGTCCTTTTTCCGGGACGCCGACCACTACAAGAACGATCCCCGGTACCTCAAGGTATGGCTCGAATACGCGGCGTATTCCGATTCGCCAAGGGATGTTTTTGTGTACTTGGCCAAAAAGCGCATTGGGTGTGAGCTCGCCCTCTACTACGAGGAATTTGCCCGGTTTCTCGAGGTGCGCCACGCCTACACCGATGCTCAGGAGGTCTACGAGGTGGGCATGGAGCGCAACGCGCGGCCGTTTGCTCGGCTCCAACGCTCTCTCGCGGCATTCACCAAGCGCACCGAGTCCCAGCCTACGGGCTCTCTGGGTGCGGGCAAGGAATTGCAGCCCACGCGAAGTGCGCACAGGTCAGGCCTCCGACAGATCTTGGGCAAGAGGACAGCCGACGAGGCGGCCGAGGGGACGGTCGACCGGGTGGGCGACAGGGATATGGGGAATACAGGCGAGGCCCGTTCCAATAACCACAGTGTTTATTCTGATCGAATAGGAGGCAGTCTAAAGAAGAGGGTCACAGTATACGGAGACCCAAGCCGAGTATCGATAAAAGATGAGGTGTTCAAGAGCGACGATGGTGCAGTGTTGGCACCGCTTGGGGCAGGCACCGAAAACAAAATCGCAGCCAGGCCTTGGAATGGCGAGGTGTTGAAGCAGAAGTTGGGGCACGACAAGAAGGCAGCCAAGTTTCTGGTCTTCAAGGACACCGAGGAGGCAAGTGATTTGGCAACTCAGCAAACGGCTTTTGAGTTGGCCCTCGAAAACAATCACCACTACACGGTGATCCGCAACCCAGGAAAGGCTCCAGAGAAATTAGCGGTCAATCTCAACTTGCTCTATGCTTCTCTGGGCGAAGAGACTTGTCTAGCAGAACTCCTCGGTCTGCTATCAAAGAGAGAGACGGAGGAGCAGACAGACAAGCCAAGAGAGGGACAGACAGAGAGATGTACTACAGAACGTACTACAGAAAGACAGACAGAGAGACAGACAGACAGAGAGACAGAGAGACAGACAGACAGAGAGACAGAGAGACATACACAGAGACACGATGTTATAGAGAGATCCACAGAGAGATCCACAGAGAGATCCACAGATAGAGAGTTTAAGTTCGAAAGGATGGAAAAGAGACCTCTTGAAATGAGAGTTTCAAGACTGATCGAGACTAGAGACCACGAGATAAACGACAGAAACCTTAATTCGAGGAATGATAATCCGAGGAGTGAGAAGCTGGGGATTAAACTGAAAGACAGTTTACGGTTTGGTCACGAGAGTGACGGAGTTCCGAGACTAAGCAATAGAGGATCTAAGGCCCAAGCTCAAGAAGGTGTCCAAGAAGGTGTCCAAGAAAGTGTCCAGGAAGGTGACCATACATTCACAATACCCTTGAGAGATGGAAATACCACGCAGATGGCCAAGTCGCCCACCATGACGTTATTCTCGCGGCTCACCACCAACGAGGTGCTTGGCATGTTCAACGACGCTGCACACAACTTCCAGCTGGATGACGAGTCCATGAGGGTCACTGAGGAGTCCACCAACTACGATGGCTTCGTGACGGAAACCATCCATGCAGAGCCCGAACAGGCCGCCACTCCGCCCACCGACCACTACGATTCGGGAAGCTCTCCCTTTTTGGAAAGGCCATAGTCTAAGCTTATTTCTTTTTCAGTTTAGGGCCAATTGGTGCAATTGGTGCTGGTGCAGTACGGGACCGGCTCGGAACCAGGAACCATGTCAAGCGCGCCCCGCCAAGACTTTTCTTCGCACAGCACTGCACACAGGCCAACGATTCCGATCAAACTTGATGGAATAGATAATAGTCAACAGAAGCAACTGGAAAAGAGGATCCCGAGAAAAGGCCTTGAAATTTGCAGAACGAACTGAGTACAGAAAAAACCCCATCCTGCACGAAACCCCGGAAGTCGTTGCTTTTCTTTTCCCCACCTTTCCCACTACTACACACACACACACCTCATCTCATGACCATATACCGCAAGTCGGACGGCCCGCTTCTGAAAAATCCCGTATCGTTTCACACCAATGTGTTGATCGTGGGAGGTGCCTATGCAGGCCTCTCTGCCTTGGTGGCATTGAAAAACCATCTCAGGCAACGAGGCATGATGCAAAAAATATCCGTGACGCTCATTGAGCCCAAGGCAGGCCTTCTAAATGTGTTGGGGATCCCGCGGGCCATTGTCAGCGAGGAGTTTGCCAAAACGCAGTTCATTCCGCTCCAAAACCTCGAGGATCTTCCCTTTGACCATTTGGTTTCGGACGACCCCACGGTGCTCGAGACCATGGGTCCTGAGATTAAGCCGAAAAACAATGATTATATCGAAATCACATATGTGCAGGGCCGAGTCACCGACTTGAAGAGCAAGAGCGCCGAATACGTGCTCAACAACAACGCCAAGAAAAGCGGCAAGATCGAGTTCAACTATGGTGTTCTTGCCATGGGCAGAAACAGGCAGTGGCCCACGTCGCCTTTGGCCCACAACTTCGACAGCTATATGCAAGAAATGCTGGAGTTCAACACCAACATCAGCCAGTGCAAGCTGATTGGAGTCATTGGTGCTGGTGCAGTGGGCATTGAGATTGCTGGAGATATCAAGCACCGGTACCAGAACCTAGAAGTCTATTTGATCCACCCCCACGATACGTTTCCCCCGGAGCCGCTTCCGGAGGATTTCCGAGCAGCGGTGCGCAAGTCGTTGGAAGACAGCGGAGTTAAAATAATGACCGGGTACCGTGTAAAGAGCGAGCTGGAAGACAATGAATTGGAGTTTTACAATGGCAAAAAATTGCGGACCGACTACAATTACTGGTGCAACGCGTTCAAGAACAATGTGGACATTTTGACCAAGGACTTGGTGCAGTTTGTGGATGAAAATCTTAACGTCAAGGTCAACGACTACCTCCAGCTCACCAACGAACACAAGCACCTTCGGCACATGTTTGCCATTGGCGACCTTGTGGACCTGCCCATCATCAAGTCGGCCGGCTGGGCCCTCTACATGGGCCGGCAGTGTGCGCGCAACATTGTCTCGTTGATCTTCGACGATGAGTTGGTGGAGCAGATGCCGGATCTCTCGCAGATGCCCAAAGGCATGGTTTTGGTGGCCGGCAACAATGACTTGATCTCGTCGTTGGACGGGGCGTTGGAGGTCAACAATGAGGGCTTTGTGGAGGAGTACAAGGACTACTGCATAGGGAAGATCAGAGTGACCCTAGGCGCATAGTCTTCTTCCACAGAAAACTAGAGACATTCATGGATAGAAATGGCAGAGATAAAGATGACAGAGATGAAAAAATGATGGACACAGATGAAAAGTCTAAACAGAAGAAATAAATTCTTCATTCAAGCTTCATTCGAATGAAGGAATTGTTTGGCGTCTGGTGGGTGCTTGGAATACCCCGCTTTGATTGGCCAATGGATTAAGGTTTTGGGCCGAGCACGAATCAATGGATACCGATACATTATTACAATGAGTACAATTCCTTGATTTTTCAATTCCTTTTAAAAATTCCTTGGTTTACAATTCCTTTGGCCTTTAATTGGGTTGATAAATTGGATTACAATTCCTTATGGCTTTTGACTTTGGATGCTAAATTGACTTTTGGTACAATGGTACAATAGTTGCTAATTGCCAAAGTGGTGAAAAGGTGATTTTCAAAATTCAAATTGGGCTAAACTCCGAAAGTTCCAATCTCAATGGCTTTTTTAAACACCCCTCCAAAACCGTGTATATTTATTTATTGAACCCTCCAGCCGTTCTACATTATTCCACACTTTGTTAGTAAGTAGCATAAAACAATCGGTCAGCCGCGCGCACTGCACGTTGGTGGGCGCAGTCTAAAACCATCAGAACACCTTTTGTATTCATTCAAACAAGACCCCCGACTCCCAGAGCCCAACTTTTTCGTGCATATTGCTGCCGGACGTCCTTATAGCCAAAAATACCGTACCTGCACGTAAAAAACGGTGCTTTTCTGACCGGTGTGGCCTGTTCTACGTCTATTTAAACCTCTTTCGGATCGGTTCCCCTACAACTCCCCCACCACGTCATTTAACGGAGGCCAAAAAGCGTTGTGGCGTAAGAGAAGGTATCCAAGAAGAAGCCCTGAAAATTTGAGCCCCGTGCCATGAGTCTATCACCAGATGATCACTCCACGCCGCAGGGCCGCCGGAAGAGGGGACTTTCTCTACGGACGCAGCTCCTCAACAAGGCCTTGGCCAGTCTGATGAATCCGTTTGCCGATAAGACCACCAGCAGTGAAAATTTGGAGGAAAACGGCCAGAAATCAGTGGAGTTGGAGGAAATCAATGCCGAATCGGGGAAAAATAGCCCCGGATCGGAATTTAGCCCCAAATCTGGAAGCCCCAGTCCGGAATCCCCCGAATCCATGCCTAAAATCACCGTGGATGCTCCTGAACAGGTGCCCAAGTACCCTCCCAAGGGCCAGAGTCCATATTTATTCTCACAGTTGAACATCTCTCGGTCCACATCCCGCCTAAATGGGGACCAGAGCAGCGGATACTCTCAAAACAGCGATTTTTCGGGCTCATCTGATTTGCCCCAAGGCGGGGCCGACTCCCATGGCCAGCGGCGCCGGCTCCGGCTCCGAAGAAAGGCTCTTTCCAAGTGGAACCTGTGTCTACGTACGTTTCTGCGCAAAATCAGCGGTCGATCCGACCTAGGCAAGTCTGAAAATGGACGAGTGATCCCCTTGTGTATTTCACCCGAAAAGGCTAATCTTATCTTCAATGACCAGTTCTATAGTGCTTCCGAAAAGGGCTATATTGATGAGAGACTGACCTACGCTTATTGCTCCAACGCTATCACCTCGTCCAAGTACACGTTGTACTCGTTTTTCCCAAAGCAACTTAAGGCCCAGTTCTCTAAGGTGGCCAACTGCTACTTTATGGTGGTGGCAATCATGCAGATGGTCCCTTCTTGGTCCACCACCGGAAAGTTCACCACCATAGTTCCGCTCTTGATCTTCATGTCCATCTCCATGGCACGAGAGGCTTTCGACGACTGGAAACGCCATGGCCATGACAAGGAGGAGAATAACAAGCAAACGTGCGTGCTCCGGGAAGATGCCAGTTTGAGCACTCTAGACACCCACTCCATCACCACCATCATGACAGAAACCATATCTGTGGGTGGATTCCCCAATAACGACTCCACATTGAGTGTGGCGTCGGCCAGTCCGCCTGCATCGGACATTTCCAGCCCGGAAGCCTTGGCCCGTTACAATATGAAGACTTATCCGGTGTGCTGGAAGGATGTCAAAGTGGGCGACATTTTGGTGATCAAGGAGAATGAGTGGGTGCCCGCAGACATTATTCTCTTGGCCGCGGCAGAAAACGAGGCTTTTGTGGAGACCATGGCTTTGGATGGAGAGACCAACCTCAAGACTAAGACCGTGCATCCGGAACTAGCCAAGGAAACTAATTCGATTTCCCGGCTCAAAAACCTTGCCAGCTTAATGACGGCCGAAGATCCCAATCCTGACCTCTACAACTTCGAGGGCCATTTCACGCTGTCCCAGAAAGACCATGCATTGGGCCCCGATAACGTCATTTATAGAGGCAGTGTGCTCCGGAACACCGGGTGTATTTTGGGGTTCGTGGTGTTCACCGGAGAAGAGACCAAGATTCGCATGAACAACGTGCGTAATCCCCGGATCAAGGCCCCCAAGCTCCAAAAAAACATCAACTATATTGTCATCTTCATGGTGTTTGTGGTGCTCTCGTTATCGGCGTTCTCAATGATGGCCCAGAGGCTCTTTTATAACCGCAAGAGGAAATCCATGTGGTACACCTATGAGCAGGACGTGGGAGTGGCCGCTACATTCATGGGGTTTGTCATCATGTACAACACACTCATTCCGCTCTCGTTGTACGTGACCATGGAGGTCATCAAGGTCATGCAGCTTTTGTTTTTGCAGTACGACATCGATATGTACGAGACAAAAACAAACACGCCTGCGGATGCCAAAACGGCCACCATTCTCGAGGAGTTGGGCCAGGTGTCCTACATTTTCAGCGACAAAACCGGTACTTTGACCGATAACAAGATGTTGTTCCGGAAACTCAGTGTGTGTGGAACCAGCTGGCTTCATGATGTGGATATGGAGGAGGAATCCAAGAAAAACGGGCTCTCTAGGGCCAAAAGCACTACCTCCATTGTACGTGAAAGCATGGAGTTATCTTCGGTGGAGAAAAACTCCAAATGGAGGGCGCTGGCGCAGCCTGAAGCCGAACAGGAGCTTCCCAACTCCTTGAGTCTTCTCAAGCACGTGCAGACCCACCCAGAAACGCTTTTCTCTCAGAAGGTGACGTTCTTCCTCTTGAGTATTGCTCTATGCCACACGTGCCAGCCCAAAAAGGAAGATGTGCCCAAGGGAAACCGCAACCGATCGCTCACCAGCTTGGATAACTTCGACGAAGATTCTTCGGAGGACCACGTGACCAACGATGCCTCTATTCAGTATCAGGCAGCATCGCCGGATGAATTGGCGTTAGTGCAGGCCGCACGTGACCTTGGCTTTGTTGTAGCCAACCGGCAAAATAACCAAGTCACCATCAAGACGTATCCCGAAGGGTTCGGGCTGTTCCCCAAGTACGAGAGCTACGAGGTGCTAGATGTGGTGGAGTTTTCATCGGTGCGCAAGCGTATGTCTATAGTGGTGAAGTTCCCCGACTCTCGCATTGCTGTTTTCTGCAAAGGTGCCGATAATGTGATTTTGGACTTGCTCAAGAACTCAACTATGGCCAAGCAAAAGGCCCGTGAAATTGCTAGCAATTCCCACGACCGTAAGGTTATGGAGGCAGAGATAGTTCTCCAGAACAAGCTCTCCAATGATCTTGATTCCAGGACATCCTTCCATTCCACCAGAGACACTTTTGAGATTGCGCAGAGGCTCGGGTCCATTGATGGGCTGATGACGCGGGAAAGTCAGGATTTGAATGAGATTGCCCGCAATGCAAGGCTCAACTTACACTCGCACCAAGCGAAGAGATACAGTTTGGACGCTATTGCCAAGAACATAACCTCGGATAAGTTGCTCATCAACGAGGAGTTTGTGATGGAGAAGACCTTGGAGCATATCGAGTCGTTTTCCACCGAGGGTCTACGGACGCTTGTATACTCGTTCAAGTGGATCAGCGAGTCGACGTACCAGAAATGGGCCGAGGCATACCATGCAGCCAAGATCTCGGTATCCAACCGTTTGGAGCAGGTGGAGAAAATTGGAAGCCAAATCGAGGACAATCTTCTGTTGTTGGGAGCCACTGCTATCGAGGATAAGCTACAGGAGGGAGTCAGTGAAGCCATAGTCAAGTTGCGTCGTGCAGGCATCAAGATCTGGATGCTTACCGGAGATAAGAGAGAAACGGCCATCAACATTGGCTACTCGTGCCAGCTCATCAAGGACTACTCCACAGTGATTGTGTTGAGTATTGATGAAGGAATGGAGAAGTTGACGCAACGAATTCAGACCAGCATATTGGAGATCGAGCTGGGCAACACTGCACACAGCGTGGCAGTTATTGATGGAGGAACCTTGACGGAGATTGAAAGTGACCCCACGGTCATGAGTATCTTGGTGGAGCTCTGCATCTTGGTGGACTCAGCCGTGTGTTGCCGGGCTTCCCCATCGCAAAAGGCCAAGATGATCAACTGTATCCGGGAAATCAAGAAGAAGGACGTGACTTTGGCAATCGGTGATGGAGCAAACGATATTGCCATGATCCAGAGTGCGGATATTGGTGTGGGGATCACTGGAAAAGAGGGTCTCCAAGCATCAAGAGCAGCAGATTATTCCATTGCGCAGTTCCGCTTCTTGATTAAGTTGCTCTTGGTCAATGGTCGCTATAATTATATCCGCACGTCCAAGTTTGTGTTGATGACCTTTTATAAGGAGTTGTTGTTCTACTTGACCCAGTGTATCTACCAACGGTATACGCTTTTCCTGGGTCTGTCGTTATATGAGTCGTGGTCTTTGTCCATGTTCAATACGCTCTTCACGTCGTTGCCGGTGCTCTGCATAGGTATGTTTGAAAAGGACTTGGATGCTTCCACCTTGATAGCTGTTCCCGAGCTCTATGCAGCCGGACGTCTTTACCAGGCGTTCAACCTTAAAGTGTTCTTGTTCTGGATGTTTTTGGCTGCGTTGCAGAGCACGGGAATATCGTTCATGATGTTCTTCTGCTGGGGCTTCACTGCTCTCAGGGACAACTCGACGTTTCCCTTGGGCAATGCATCTTTCTGGGCCTTGGTCATTGTGATCAACATCAAGGCGCAGTTTATTGAGACCCACAATATCCAGTGGCTAGCCATTGCATCCAGTGCAATCTCCATTTTGGGCTACGGTTTATGGAACCTCTTGATCATGGCACTCCAGCGGCCCAAAGAGAATACCATCTACTTTGTGGGCTATGGGCTCGTGGAGTTTGGCGAAGACGTCACGTGGTGGTGTGTGATTCTTCTTACGGTGTGTGTGCTTCTTCTCTTCGACTTGCTCATCAAAATTGCCAAGTTCATCTTCAGCCCCAGCGACACGGAGATCTTCCAGTACTTCGAGAAGGACTTCCACATGAAGAAGTTGTTTGAGCAGAACGCCATCAACGAATTGTCCCAGGGCTGGTTTTTCCAGAGGGACGCTTCCACTACGCTTCGGAAGATCTGTGCACTCTTGGGCATCAAGTCTAAGCATGATGAAGCAATGCTTGAGCCAGGTTCTTCGGGCTGGAGAAAACGGGCCGGTACTAGTCCTCAAGACGGAGAGCTTCCGCCTGGTTTCGAGGCCTATGCACTTAAAAAGAACTATGAGATCTTACCCAGTGGGTCGAGGTTCAAGGTGCGGAAGAAGAATGCGTTGGTGTCGAAGATCGAAAAGAAGTTGCAGAGGGAAGATGAGAATGTGGACGAGATCATTGAGAATAGAATGAGAGGTCTCCACGACACACCAGACGATGCATGATTCTAACATAACTTCTGTGCATGATTCTACCATAACTTCTGTGCATGATTCCATTCCATATCCACTCTAGGTATCATACGGACTGTTACATAGATCCAGCATGAATAGTATATTGGCCCTGGCCATGCAAATACTTGGGCCTGATTATACTCGGATACTTCCACTATAATACATAGAATTCATTGATATTATGGTACTCTACCACATTATACAACCTTACAGTACATTCATTGGAAGCTTGCCAGTACTTAAGCTGCAGACTACTAAAACTTATATGGTTCTGCTAGTGAAGTTGTTATGCTCCGGTTTACGTCAGGTCCTCCGGCTCTTATATTTTTTAGTTGATGATTCCTCCTAGGGGGTAACCTGAGGTACTTGAATACTTTTAGAGGAGAGGGCGTGCGACTTAGCACGAGAAAAATAGCCATGAGCGCCGTCCCAATATCGTACGATGTTGGGCCTCGGCGTCTTGAGATGGCTATTGTTAGGATTAGACAGTGTAGTTTCAAAATACCTCAATAACTAGGGTACTAACTATGGTGGATCTAACAGAAGTAGTAAGTAGTAAGTAGTAAGTAGTAAGCAGTAAGTAGTAAGTAGGAAATAGGAAGTAAGAAATAGGAAGTAAGAAATAGAAATAGGAAGTAGGAATTAGGAAGTGACTGCATCGTGAAGTATTGTATGGGAATATTTGATGATATAATTGATTTCAAATGGGAGTCAATTTTAGGGGCATGCTCCTTACTTTGGGTGCTTCCAGTCCATTGATCGTTTGTTCACGACATTCATTATAGAACAGCCTTTGCCGGTCTTGTCTTTAAAATCCATACGGTCCATTCTTTTCTTCTTACCTAATTTTTCTGTTGATGCCAAGTTCCATGTCTCCTGAAGTTCTTTGGTCTGTTCTTTGGTCTGTATAAAGTGTTTAGAACTCTCCAGATCGACCGTAGTTAAAGGTGTAGATACTCTATATGACTTGAATTTAGGTCCACTATAAGCAAATCTTTGCCCGTAGAGGTATTACGAAGTCTTGGTCTGATTCTAGTAATGGCCAGGCCATCAGACAAAGAAAAAGAAAGAAACAGAGACAGAAAAAGATCCAGAACTCCAATGAACTCAGTTATGAACACCTCCGGTGGGCAAGATCTGGTCAATAATATTAAATTGTATGATGTTATGTTCTTTAATACATTTATGCCTTACTAATACTTTGCTCGTTGATGGTTCCTCAAGAGAGAAACCGTAGTGGCTTGTGTAACTTTGAGAGAAACGTGTTACCCGAAAAACTCTCCACTAGAACAATTGTAAGGATTGTTCTAGAATATTTCAAAGGGACTGGCACGGCATTTGGAATGGCTATTGTTACGATCGGACAGAGTAGGCTTCATGAATGCTCTATAGACAGGGCCCTGCCTATCGTGGATCTAACATGTAGTATACTATAGTATAGTCTAGTACAGTAAATTTTAGTATAGTCTAGTACACTCATTATATGTGAATAGTGATATCATGAATGAATATGGAAAGATGAATAACAAAGAGTTGCAAAATTTGGTGTCATTGCACCAATTGATCTATTTATTGATGGGTGTTTTTGAATTTACACTTAATTATACTTTACATACTATTTACATTAATTATGATTTGTAAGTATAAAATAAACGTCACTCGACCGACTAGGGAATTTACAAGGGGACCCAGGATCCAGAGACACAATGCTTTTAGTACACTCCAGTATAGACCAGTACACGCCAGGACACCCTTTTATTCTCAATCTACCACCCAAATTAAAAGACCTTGCTTGTAAGTTCCTTTTGGACACCGGAATGCAATGCAAGTGTGGTTTTCACGAACAATTGAACCGAAGAAATACAACGCTAGAGCTAGGGTTGCTTCTGCGTACAGTGGTGCACGTTTGGAAAGCCTTGGATCAGGCAACTCACGTTGGACTTACCATGCACTGCGTCCAAGCACCGAACCATCAGTCTGGATATAGAACCAGACAGAAAGACTGTCAAGGAGTACCTGCTATTACACCCATAACAACTCGAAAAAACGTTGCTTTTTCCAAACAGCTCCACAGGAGACGTTACTAGTTCTCAGAGAGATTCACTCTCAAAGATCAGAGTTTTCGTACCATGATGGCTTATCGAATGTGCCACGACAATCATCACTGTTCTGGTGTAAAGTTATTCGACACCACGTTTTCTCTTCAAAGTCATGTAACCGCTCAGATACCTCTTTGAGGATTCATCAATGAAGATAGAACATAATAGTATTGTATTTTTCTCAATGAATGATTAGCAATGCAGTCAACCATCTCTAAGATTCATATTTCACAATATGATGCAAGGGTTTCTATAAGAAACTTAATTAATGTACATGAGTTTGTCGATGTATGCTTACCCTTCATCACGCACTACTCAGCACGATGCAAGAACGCTTGGTAGGTATTGATGTCCACTCTGCCGATGCTTTCATCTGCAGTTTTCTTCCTTCTAGCCTAGACTCTATGATAATAGTACTAGTATCGTCCACTTCAATCAGCAGTAGTTAATGGAGCACACTGAGGTAGGGTAGTGGCACACTAAAACAGTAGGTATACTGAAAAAATACCATAATACCATAGTGCCATAGTAGTATCTTACCTTAAGTAGTAGTCCCAGAAGTAGTCCTAGAAGTAGTCCCAGAAGTAGTAACAAAGTAAAGTAGAACTAATGCGACTGGACACTTTATACATTTATACAGTGTGTTTTAAAATTATTGAAACCAGCGCGGCGAAACTTTTGGAACCAAGAAGACAGAATGGTTCAAACCACACTAGCAAAATTAGACAAACCAATAATTCAAAAGTTTCGTACCCCTCATAAGTTGTTGTATACAGAATAATAAGGAAACCAGTTCAGTTTCGTCCGTTTTGACCCTTGATTGGTACTGCAAGACTCCCAAATGTAGTACATATAAGGCAATCGTCCAGATTTAAGTTTTCAGAATAATGAATTCTAACGAAAGTTGGTGTGAAACATTCCGCCAGTTGGTTTGAAAGACGATGCGAAGGGGTACGAAACTTTTTGATTTATTGGTTTGTTTAATTTTGCCCCGCTGGTTTGAATACTTTTGGAAAACACTGTATACGCTGTGGGTGCGCACCCGTGCCCATGCACATGGAGCCTATACTGGTCAACCTTATATCTTTATATCATACCGATGACAAGCCAGCCACCAAAAAAAAAAAGAAAAAACAAAAAAAACTGAGTTCTAGAATGGCTCTAATTATACAGACTGTGTAAATTCTCGAAGAAAGGGGTTTATGTGCCGGAATGAGCCATACGTAGGGTCCAATTTCTCCCAAAAAGTCACTAAAAACGGACCGGCAATGATATTATGGATTTCATTTATTATAAATAAGACTTAATGGTGCTTTCGATGGTTTGTGGCTTTTATGTTCATTTAACAAGGGGTTTCGATTTTTGGGGGCCGGTTGTATTTAGAGCTTTTGTCTTTTTGCACAATTCAGTGAATACTGAGAAATTTCGCAGCCAATGTCCACCCACTAAATCTTGGCAATGGCAAGTAGATGATGTCAAAGAGGTCCTTAATAGACCCTTTAGATCCTTAATAGAGCCCTTAGATTCTTGATAGGATACCTTAGATTATTAATAGAGGAGAATGTACTATAAGTAATACAACGTAGAGACTCATAGAAAAGCCTAGTTTATAGTGTCTTGTCTAGAGTAATGTATCTGAGACTAGTGGTACTCCTAATGTAGATAATTGGTATAGGAACAATTAACAGATAGAGATTTTACGAAAAATAGGAGACTATAAATTTATTCCATGTTGGACCTAAAAGTATAATACGTATGGGATAGAAGGTGAGGCTGATAAGATGCTGTTATGTTAGTGATGCGAGTAGTTGGGGAGATACGAGGGTGCGGCCGGAATTGCCAGCTCAGGTTGTTTAAAATAGCACACACATCATAGAATTTTATTTTGAGACCACAGCTGAAATTTTCGGATTTCCAGCATCTCAGTGAACTAATTTCCATGGCACATTTTGGAAAAAAAGGGTGTGGTTTGCGTTGGGCCTTTTTCTACTGAGGTAGCCCGGTGTACGGGTGTGCCCGCACCAATTCCGAGGGTTGCAGCCATTTATTCTACAATGCCCCATTTACAGGAGGACTATATATAGCCCGGGATTATTTTAAAGAGTGGAGATCTAAATATAAAGAGACCCACCAAAAATGAGTCTAGTTTTCCAATGCCTTGAACATGAATGAGGCAAAGGTCGAGGCCGCAATCAACACGCAAATCATGTTGGGCCCAAACTTGTCGGCGTAGTCCGTAGCCTTTCTCTCTCGGATAGCAAAAGTCCGGCGGATATACTTGAAAGTGGCATATGCCATGGTGAAGAGTGCCGAGATGAAGAATCCCACGGATGCAACCAACGACGACCGACTGCCGTAGTTGATGAGAACTGTAGCAGTTCCTCCAAGAATCATTCCGATGGAGAGCCAACTAAGGAATGTTCTCTCTGCAGCGAAGTACACCTTGGGCTCAATGCGGACAGGCACACAGATCTTCTTTCCGCTGGGCAAGCGGTCCTTGAAAGTAGCGTTCAAGTCGAAGTTGGTGCCTGGCTTGATGGTGAATGTTCTGTCGTCGTTGAAGTAGTGTAAGAACTTACCGTACAACAGCTTGAGGAACGAAGAGGGTGCCTCGTTGGTGCCGTAGCCCGAGGGAAGCAACAATGGGGTATTCTCGTCCAAATCCTCCTCCAATGGGTTGACGGAGTTGGAAAAGTGCACTGAAGAGTACCGTTCGCCGTACTGCTCGTCCATGAGCTCCTCCTCATCCAATTCTCCGCCCGAAGACGACGACTTGGCCTTGTTTTGCTGCCGGAGAATACCATACTCCTGCTCCACCTTGGGCTTGCGAATATCCACATCCATTTGGGGGTACCAGAAAGGTAACAAGTCCACGCGATCGGTCAACAAAGTGGCTCCACCGTGGATGAACTTGGAGTACTTGGGCACAGCTTCCACCAAATGAGAAGCCACCAAATCACGAACCCAAGCTGGAGGTTCTTGGCCCATTTGCGTCTGCAACTTCACCTCCAAAACAGCATATGGAAACCGACAAATGTCCTTCTCGCGCAATTGCGAGAATGGGTAGTCCACGCCGATATCCATCCGTCTCCAGTTACCATGGGTACGGTCAATGCCATCGAAGTTGTCTTCACGGACCATAGACAACTCGGTATCCAAGGAAATACGCACACGGGCATCTCCAGGCAACTGGAACGCCGTTCTGTTGTAGAACGACCTCATCACGGGCCGGAACTTGTGCTTGAGCACCGAGTACTGCACTTCTTTGGCCAAAGCCTCCAAGTTGTCGATTTCCTGGGGCAGTTTCTTACCATCCTTTCTCATTTTCTCAAAAGCCTGCGTGGCCGTGAACTCTCCACTTAAAAACGAGTTCACTTTGTTTTCTTTCAACACGAAACGGGCCTTGACGGACTTTTCACCGGTCCAGTCCTCTCTGTGAGTCTTTCTCTCCACGAAAATCTGGTCCGACTTCATGCCTCCATACCATCTCAACCGGATTGCCTCAGCACCCTCATCCTTTCTCAACCGGCCATAGTACAAGTCCATGTCCTTGTTATCGAAGTAAATGGAGGTGATGGCCGAGTCTTCCTGGTCAAACTCCTTCTCCGCATTGAACACCAAAACAGGCAAGTGCTTCAAGATAATCAACTTCAATTCTGTAATGTTATCGGGATGCACCCAGTACTTGGTGGTTTGCCGGACGAAATTCTGCTGGCTTCCTCCTGCTGCAGAGTCTCCCTTCACAGGGTTACCTCTTGTCCGGACCAAATCGTACAATTTCGACAACTTGACAATCAAAATGTCGTAGTTATCCTTATAAAACGGCTTGGCGTTTAACCGCACCTGGAAGATGGGTTTCAACGTGAACGACGTGGTTTTATCGTGCTTCTTCAAGATCTTCTGGAATCCCGTGTAGTTCAATCGCGTGAACTTGGCAAGATCGTGCACATCGGCAATGATATCCGACAATTCGTCCTCCAACTCGTCGAAGTCCAGTTCCAGTGGCTTGTTGCCTGTAGGGTTCTTCAAGGCATCTACCACCTCGTAAACGTACTTTTCAGCATCCTTGATGCGGCGACTGACCTCGGTGTTTTTGACCTTGGTGAACAGGTACACCTTGTCCAACTCCTCTTCCAATCTACTCAAGAACTCCTCTTCGAATTGGTTGGTCCACTCGTAGTCATTGTCCTTTAAGGTCTTTTTCAATTGGTGCTTCAAGTTATCGTAGTCGATGTAGTAGAAGCTGTAAGTTTTGATGAGCGACTTTCGCAAGTGGTCGCCAAACTTCATGCTTTGGTGTGGAAGATGTGGTGGGGGAAGAAGGGTGAGATGGAAGCAGGTGGTGGAGTAGTAATTAATTAATTAGGACTTATCTCTATCGCGCCACGTGTGGAGGTATGTGCAGGCACGCAGATCTTCAAAAGAGAAACACAAAAAAAGGTCGTACCCGGATTCGAACCGGGGTTGTTCGGATCAAAACCGAAAGTGATAACCACTACACTATACAACCATTGTTGAAGAAAAAAAACTAGTGGTTTAATCAGTCAGAAAAAACAAAACGTCAATAGAAATTGTGAGTATCTCAGAATTCAAGTATATGAATTACATTGTATAGATCTCCCAAAATCCAGCTGGAATTCAAGTAAGTTCTATATAATCTTTTTCAGTGTGGAAACTAAATATAAGAATCTACCCTCGGTTTAACTTCAGGTGCATATCCGCACTGATGCAAGTTCGTCAGTGTGCACCTCATGCTTAGTCGAGGCTTCAGACGGTCCTTTTCAGCCCGCCCAATCTCGGACTTTTCCCATGTGATCATAGGAGGAGGAGTAGTCGGAGTCGCCGTGGCTCATGAGCTCCAGAAAAACCCCGCCCATAGCGTGGTGCTTATGGAGCAGCACCCAATGCTCGGTATGGAAACCACCAGCCGCAATTCCGAGGTGGTCCACGCAGGCCTCTACTACCCTCCGTCATCACTCAAGGCCAGGCTCTGCATCCGGGGTAAAGAGTTGATATACCAGTTACCCCAATCACTTGTTCCCCACCAAAAATGTGGCAAATGGGTTGTGGCACAGCTCGAATCCGAGGCGGAATATTTGGACAGTTTGCTGGAAAACGCTTCTCAATTGCAAGTAGAGACAGAACGGCTTCTGGCAAAACAAGCCCACACTTTGATCCCCGACATCCGTGCTTCGTATGGTGCCCTACATTCTCCTTCAACTGGGATCATTTCAGCACACAACTTGACGCAATATTTCCATGCTCAGTTCGATAATGCTGGTGGAACCTTGGCTTTGAACACTCATGTGGAAAACTTGGAACATGACCATGGCAATGACAGGTACATTGTGTATTGTAAAGATGGTAGGGAAGAGTTTTCGGTGAGTACTGAAAATATAGTCAATTGTGCTGGTTTGCATGCTCCGCGAATTGCCAATATGCTTCTTCCACCCCACCGTCACATCAACAGCTACTTTGCCAAGGGGAACTATTTCTCGTATACCCCCAAAAAGCCATTGAGCAGGAAAATCAATAAGCTCATATACCCGTGTCCTCAGCCCAATGTTAGTGGGTTGGGCACGCACTTGACGTTTGATTTGAGCGGAGCCATCCGGTTCGGGCCGGATTTGGAGTGGCTCAACACTGAAAACGCTGATGACTTGGATTATTTGGTGTCACACACCAACCTTGAGAAAGCAAAAGACGCAATTGCTACGTATTTCCCCCTGATCTCCATCGACGAGCTCCAAGCGTCTTATAGTGGGATCAGGCCAAAGATCTTTCCCCAGGGAACCGGTGGGTTTGCCGACTTTGTTATCCGCGAGGAGGAGGGCTTCAGTGGGTTTATAAACTTGCTAGGCATCGAGAGCCCTGGCCTCACCTCCTCTTTTGCCATTGCCGAGTATGTCAGCGATATGTATACAGGCAAGCATAGAGTCTATTAGTTTTTAGAATGTGATTATGCAACATCGTCAATAAACTAGAAACTAGAGTTGACCAGAGAAGATGTCACACAATTTCCTAGTAACAGAACTTTCTAGTGACAGAATTTCCTAGTAACAGAACTTTCTAGTGACAGAATTTCCTAGTGACAGAATTTTCTAGTGATACAATTTTCTAGTGACAGAACTTTCTAGTGACACAATTTCCTAGTGACAGAACTTTCTAGTGACAGAATTTTCTAGTGACAGAATTTTCTAGTGACTCAACTTCTTAGTCACAGAATACCTTGATAGTCACAGCACTATACCACTCTATGACAAGATGCCACTACTAGACCACTACAGAACTATGTACCAGTATCGGCGACCTAGGTGGTAAGTGAACCCCGATGAAGGTGTATAGGTTGATATTCCACTTTCATGGTAGACAGCTAGTCCTTACTCCGGACTACTACAAAACTAGTACCGGTAGTCGACCATATGAAGCCACTTCCTAGACCAATTATTGTAGTCTTATCTAGTCAATATTATATGCTGCAGACTATTTCTGGTGACTGTCGAGCTAAGTGTGTGGATATGCACCATATCACTGTTAGTAGTAGGTGAGATAAATATAAGTTAATATGAGTGATTACAAGTGGGCCTGGAGTTGTGGTATAGCTTAGTACAAGTGAATTTTATCAAAGTGCTATGAAATATCCTGCATTCACCAACTATTTTAACAAGACATTACTAGACATTACTAGACTCCACTAGACTCCACTAGACATTACTAGACATTACTAGACATTACTAGACATTACTAGACATTACTAGACATTACTAGACATTACTAGACATTACTAGACTCTACTAGACTCCACTAGACTCCACTAGACTCTACTAGACTTTACCAGCTGTTATGTATTACGATGTACTAGTACTACTAGACTATATTAGACACTAGATCTTGAACTACTAGAGTACACACGCTAGAGTATACAGTAGAGTATACAGTAGAGTGTTGTGTTCTTCGATACATTTATGCCTTATTGATACTATGTTCGTTGACGATACTCCAAGGAGGAACCCTAGCGGCTTATATAACATTGAGAGAAACGTGGCATTCGAAAAACTCTCCTGTAGCACAATGGTAAGGAATGTTCTAGAATAGCCATCATAGTACTTCGTACAATGATGGACATTGCAAACTCCGTATGAAGTACTATGATGGTCTGGCCACTGTTACGATTGAACAGAGTACGCTTCATGAATCCTCTATAGGCAGGACCCTACCTATGGTGGATCTAACAGATATGGTCGAGACCCCTTTTACATATGTGGGAGCTCTACCTTCACATTACCGGTAGCTATAGTAAGCACAGATAACCACAGGGGCTGTGGTTTATTAATAATAATATTAATACATGAAGAGATAAACACATGAAAAACAGGCTAATGTTACGGCGTTACCCCTGCAAAGCCAAGGGGCCACAGAGCGCACTCATGTTGCTACCGTTTTTTAACACGTTGCTGACTTGCATCCAAATAAAGGGTCACGAAAAAGTATCCAAATAAGGATATTTGTTGAACTTGAGGAACAAGTACTTTCAACCTATGTTTTAGTATATATTCATATACAGGGATATGTAAGTTGTGCCTTACAAGACCAAAGTTCTAATTGAGGTGTGAGGTGGGTGAAGTGTTTTCACCCACAAGTAACCTGCACATAGCATATACATGGTCTGCATACAACACACATACGAGGTACCTTGACTCCGTATGTTGACAAGTACACCTGCGGGTACTGCATGTTCCCGTTACTGCATACAGATGAAACAATAATTGGTGGCCTCTCGAGGACACTTGTCTAACACTTGTCCAATATTGGCTATTGTTCTGGAGAAGCCATTGTTCTGGAGAAGCCATTGTTCTGGAGAAGCCATTGTTCTGGAGAAGCCATTGTTATGGAGAAGCCATTGTTATGGAGAAGCCATTGTTTGGAGAAGACAATAGGCCGAGTGGGTTAGGGCTGGAGTCCCAGACCTGACTATATATAGAGGAGGTCCCGCTCAGACTTGAACGGTATCAATTGTGACAACAAGTCAAGGACATCCTAGCTTAATATATATATATATATTGGTAAGAATGGAAGCTACAGAAATGATTACTGAAGTACCAAAGTTAAGACGCTTGTTGAAACTTAACGTAATAACTATTCCAGATTATGGGAGTGTATACAACAATTCCAAACAAAAAGCTTTCACCCACTAGTGACCTGCACATAGTGCATCACATGTCTGCATACAACACACTACGAAGTACCTTGGCTTCGTGTGTTGACAATCTAACAGATATGGTCGAGACTCCTTTTACACTGTTTTTCAAATCTATTCAAATCAGCGCGGCAATTGTTTCAAACCACACTAGCAAAATTTAACAATCCAATAATTCGTGAAGTAACCGTTTGTAATATTTAATAAAGACTTTACATAAACAGTATATTTCAAATCCTTAATCCTTAGCAATTTTCAAGTCATAAGTACGAAAGTTTTTGAATTANAATCCTTAGCAATTTTCAAGTCATAAGTACGAAAGTTTTTGAATTATCGGTTCGTTTTAATTTTGCTAGTGTGGTTTGAACCAATTGCCGTGCTGGTTTGAATAGTTTTGAAAAACACTGTACATATGTGGGAGCTCTACCTTCACATTACCGGTAGCTGTAGTAAGCACAGATAATCACAGGTGCTGTGGTTTATCACTTCTTACTAATTAATTGCATACGCATGTACAGGAGCCAGATAACAGTCATGTGCATTTTCCCCATTAATTAATAGTTTACTGACATTAATTAATAAATTACTGACATTAATTAATAGTTTACTGACATTAATTAATAGTTTACTGACATTAATTAATAGTTTACTGCATTAATTAATAAATTACTGACATTAATTAATAGTTTACTGCATTAATTAATAAATTACT
>NKZO01001806.1:0-20667 GCA_002370185.1 Metschnikowia sp. 01-655c1
TTTGAATTATCGGTTTGTTTTGATTTTGCTAGTGTGGTTTGAAACAATTGCCGCGCTGGTCTGAATCGTTTCGAATAACACTGTACAACGATTGCACCTTTCGAGGAACCCACAAGGGCAAAGTTTCCACACTGCCACACTGGGAAACACACGAGCTTTTGGGAAACACACGAGCTTTTGGCAAGTCCTCCGTCAACAGTAGCAAATTCGTACTGGTCCACACGTTTATGTTTGATGTCCCAAATTCTGGCAAATATTTCACCCTTCCTTGGTTTCCATTAATCTTTAAACGGAACTTCTTGACGCATCTTTAAGAACGTTCCAAGGAATAATAATCACCAAGTAAGGGAATTAGCGATGACAAAAGTTTTGCTTTCTATGAAAAAGTTCCCATTTAAGTTCCCCTGAAACCCAAGTTGCTGTCATTATCAAATCTCCTAAAAAGTGGTTATTTTACACCATAAGATTTCTCAACCTTCTTTCTTTGGATCTCATTTGAAGAATGGTCATTGATGGTTGGCAATTGGTATTTTATTGGTCATGACCAGAGAATCGTAATTTCTTTAAAAGGGATTTCACATGCTAAATAAGGATTTGATTTTCTAATTGTCATTTTTTTTTAATTTATTAATTAATTTAACATAAAGAAAATATTTATATTGTTGATCTTACCTATATATCTTTTTTATTATACCTTTCTATTTTTATAATATATACATATGATTTGTTAGATTCTTGTTGAACGTTATGTATTAAGTTATCTATTTTGTTCGTTGATGATTCCTCAGAAAGAGGAATCCGTGCGATTTATATAACAATTGAAGAGAAACGTGGCAGTGAAAACTCTTCATCAAAACAATGGTGATGATTGTTCTAGAATCTTCAAAAATGGCCCATCATTATTGATGGTCGAACGCCGTGCCAGGGCGTTCGTAATAGCCCTAGTTAGTATCGGGAAGAGAGACTTCATAATACCTCCATAGGTAGATCACTACCCATGGTGGATCTGACATGATTAATACTTTATGAATATCGATCTTTTATGGTTAGAACCAGAAGCTCACCATTAGGAGACTGGTATCACACTAGATAAAATCATTGGCTCAGATACACCAGAGGATTTTCAATGGCTTAGTTACCCAGAGGCTTTTTCAATGTAGACTATCATCAACAGAAAATCATATCAGAATATAGATCATGATGTAGAATCTATGCGTTGATATTGAAAAAGCTTTGCGTGACGGTAAGAAAGTGGAGTTGAACTTCTCGAATCTGAGTGATACCAGACGTCCGTATGGCGAGTGGCTTAAAGTGTTGCAAGTACAGTATTCTGGGCAGTGAGAAGTGCTTGTAGTAAAAGTTGGAACCTCAGGAGGAATTCTCTGTATTTTCTGTATTCTCTGTATTTTCTGGAGCTTCTGTATTCTCTAGATATTCTGGACTCTCCTTGTGTTCTGAACTCGTGGTGTATTGAAGATTTGAATGGGTAATCACATAAGGCAATGAACTGTTATGGGCGCTCTAGCTCATCTTGGTGGAGGTAACACTAAATCTGTTAGATCCTTGAATTCGTCTAATACTGGGAGTTATGTTCGTTCGTTGATGAATCCCCAATAAGTGGGAATCGGGGTGAATATATAGCTACCCTGTGAAAACCAAAGAAGTGAAACAGGGCCGTTAAATGCCCTGTCACGAGGTAAGGTGAATGGATGAGTCCAAGTCACGGGTTATGGTGCCTTGGATGAGTAGTTAGCATTCTTAAACTCGAAAGATACTTCTATGGGTAGTGTGTCTACCCATGGTAGGTCTAACAAGATCTATTTCAGTACTTGTTCCCACTCACTCAGACCAGTGCCCTCATAAAGAAAACTTTGATATAGTGAATTGCTCTAAATATGGTACCGAAAACTTAGATACCATGGTCAAATAATATGCTCTTTTCCATGTTATTTTGCCCATAGAAAAGTAGTAGTCAGTCGTCAGTGGCAATAATGAGTAGTCAGTAGTAAGTAGTCAGTAGTGAGAAGTTAGTAGTCAGTAGTGAGAAGTTAGTAGTCAGTAGTGAGTAGTGAGTAGTAGCAGTGAGTAGTAGCAGTGAGTAGTAGCAGTGAGTAGTTGTCTTCTTTAGATATCAAAATCACTCATCCAGTAGTATCAATAGACAATATATGAGTAGATACTCTGGTACGTAATGCATTGTTGACTGAAATGCTTGGTCCCAGGGAAATTTCGGCACCACGATCATCAGCCATTTTTCTGATCTCTTTTCAAATCGAATGAAATGAATAAATATGTATCCTTATGATTCTAATAATAAAAGAATAAAATAGGTAAGATAGAAAACCAATTTCATAATTTTAATTTTTGGTAATTATCAAGATTGCCTTGATATAAAGAATTGAGTGAAAGTTGGTTTAGCATGACCACCTCTGACGACTCTTAAGTATAGACCAAGTGCAATATCAGTCTAATAAAAACTCTCCAGTCAATAGTTTCTAAAAAAAAAAAAACAGCCAAATTGGACACTTTTCAAGTTCATCTAGACTAGTGGTAATTCAAACATTCAGTTAGACATAGACCACTGAAACAGTGAGAAGAAATTGACCACTGAACCTTCCAATGAAGTTGACCACTCAACCATAAGAAAATCTCCAAAATAGATGTGAATTCCTTCGTTTGAATTCTTCGGCAAATGAACATAGAAAACTGAGTACCTGACATAAGAAGAATCTAACACAGCCTGGCTAAAAGTAGTGGAGTAGTGGAGTTGATTAGTGGAGTAGTGAAGTAGTGGAGCAGGGTACTAGATTGATTCTTGGTGTAAAGCAAGGTGACACCCACAGACAGACCTTCCTGGAGTCCGAAAAGTCCAACACTTTTTCCCTCGCCAGCTTGATATCTGGTTTCTCATGAGTGAGCAAATTAGCACTGAGGGTGCAGTCAAAGCCAATACCAGAGTTTTTATCTTGCACCCCATCAAGGCCATTTTCAACCAGGAACCTCACCTCATGCTCCTCGGAACCCCACAAGGTCTATATATTGTAATTTATGTGAATCAGATCAAACACTGACCATCATTGATATCACAAGTATCACCTAAACAAGAATCACCTAAACAAGAATCACCTAAACAAGAATCACCTAAACAAGAATCACCTAAACAAGAATCACCTAAACAAGAATCACCTAAACAAGAATCACCTAAACAAGAATCACCTAAACAAGAATCACCTAAACAAGAATCACCTAAACAAGAATCACCTAAACAAGAATCACCTAAACAAGAATCACCTAAACAAGAATCACCTAAACAAGAATCACCTAAACAAGAATCACCTAAACAAGAATCACCTAAACAAGAATCACCTAAACAAGAATCACCTAAACAAGAATCACCTAAACAAGAATCACCTAAACAAGAATCACCTAAACAAGAATCACCTAAACAAGAATCACCTAAACAAGAATCACCTAAACAAGAATCACCTAAACAAGAATCACCTAAACAAGAATCACCTAAACAAGAATCACCTAAACAAGAATCACCTAAACAAGAATCACCTAAACAAGAATCACCTAAACAAGAATCACCTAAACAAGAATCACCTAAACAAGAATCACCTAAACAAGTATCACCTAAACAAGTACCCACCTAAACAAGTAACCACCTAAACAAGTAACCACCTAAACAAGTAACCACCTAAACTGTGTTAGAATAAGACCTTCAGATTAGCTGAGACTTCTGGCTAAAGAACGACTCAATAACAACGATCATATAAGAACAATCCATAACATTGACTAACTGCACCATTGACTTTCTGCACCTATATCTGAAAAGGTCTAAATTTTGGCTAATACTCACATTGCTTCAATCCATTGAATACCCAAATAGAGACAGAATTGGAAAAGTTTCAAGTTTGGTAACTTTTTCAACAAAACCAAATATACTAGTTCAGTCATCAGGAAATTGATAAGACTGCTGAGAAAAAAGAAGGAAGTATCACTAATCATTGACCATCATGTATACCAATTAAAATTGACAATCATTTATACCAATTAAAATTGACAATCATTTATACCAATTAAAATTGACAATCATTTATACCAATTAAAATTGACATCACCTAATAATTAAGAATTAAATTACCTAAATTGTCAGATCCGCCATAGCTAATTCCCTACCTATTTAGGATATTATGAAGCCTCTCTGGCTGATACTTTGTATAAAGCCTTCTAACCAGCGCGCACCTTATCTTAACTATATAAGCACCTCAGATTTCTCCCTCGGAGGAATCATCAACTAAAAAACATAGTAACCAGAGTACCTGACGTAACCGGAATCTAACATGAAACACCTAATATTGAGAAATGAAATTACCTGAATCACCTAATAGTTAGAAATGAAATTACCTGAATCACTTAATAGTTAGAAATGAAACTACCTAAATCACCTAAAATTGACTATCTCTTGAACCAGTCAAATAATGACTCAATCAGTTTAAAATGTCCACACTAATCTGATAAATCGGACTTCGGACTCCTTATAATTGTCTTTGTTAAATAGTGTTCTTGAATATTTACAGCACGAGTTGCTACCGGAATCTCTTTCATCCCCATGCACATCCATGATTGTACCGAACTAAATTAATTCACACATGATCGTATCGAACTAAATTAGTTCACATATGATCGCATCGAACTAAATCAATTCATCCATCATCGTATCAATCTAAATCAACTCATATATGTTCCCATGGTGCGGCGTCCGTGGACGAAGGAAGAAGAGTATAATAAAAAAATAAAGAAGCGAGGGATTCGCTCCTCTTTATATTTGGGGGTTGGGGTTTGTGGTTTGTGGTTGTGATTGTGATTGCGACCGCAATAGTGCACACAGGCCCACCTTGGATCCCTATAATGACTGCACCTTGGCTGCAACTACACTTGACTGCGAAGCTTGACCCAACTTAAACACGCCTTGATCGTGCCTTAGTATTGCCTGGTGTAGCTCAGCCCGTTTTGGTACCGGGGGTCGTTGCGGGGCACCTGTGCAGGATGCGACGGGTTGGCTTGGTAGCCGTATTGGTTGGAGTCTCCGTAAGCCCTTAAGTTCTGCGTGCCCGGCTGCAGATGTGCCTGGAGCCCCATACTCGTCTGGACTCCCTGAGGCACGGACGACTTGTAGGGTGCTTCACCTCCACTAGCCACACGAGCCTGGTATGGATGTCTGGATCCACCTGCATTGGGATTCCCTGCACTTCCATTGTGAGGAGGCCTTTGATGGTGTGGTGGTGCTTGCTGGTATTGCTGTGGAGGTGGTGCTTGTTGATATTGCTTGGGTGGTGCTTGTTGGTGTTTGGGTGGTGCTGGTTGGTTTGGATGCTGATGATGTGGTTGTGGGTATTGTGGTTGTTTTTGTTGCTGTTGGTATGGTGGTTGCTGGTATGGTGGCTGTTGGTTTGGTTGTTGGTAAGGAGGCCTTTGACCTGGCTCGTTCCTTTGAGGAGGCCGGTTTTGGGGCCGGTTCGGGTAGCTCTGTGGTCCGTTCGGGTACTGCTGCTGAGCAGGAGGAGGGCCTCTATGGTAGCTTGGCTGAGGAGCTGCTCCATTTGCACCTCTGCTTTGATTGGCTGGATTTCCGTATGGCTGTGGGTAACCTGATTGCCCTTTTTGGTAATTCTGAGGCTGGTTAGGGTACTGCTGATGTTGAGGTGGTGGACCTTGATTCTTTGGTGGAGTTTGATGCTGTGGTGGACCTTGGTGTTGCAGCTGCAGTTGCTGGGGCCTCTGAGGAACCCGCAAAGGAGCTGTTTGTTCTGACCGGTCCATTTGGGAACTGGGCGCCTGTATATACCGTGGCTTGCCTTCCAAGCCTTGGTTGGGTCTGAACCCTTGACTTGATCCGCCGTCACTTCCATTTGGACGCTCTTGCACATAATCCTCCGTGTTGAACTTGGTGCCCAGCGATGGTGTATGAAGCTGGGACTGGTGCTGTGTAGGCGAGTGCATCTGCAGGTTTTGCTGGATCACCGGAACGGCAACTTGTTGCGGAATAATCGGAACTGGACTTTGTTGTCTGAAAGGCTTCTCATGTACAGGAGGAATGGGAGGCATTTCGTCGCTTGCAAGGGAAGACGAATCATTTTCCGACCGTTGGCTGTCGGACCGGCTTTCGTAGCGGTCGTGTGTAGGATTGTGGTCCACGGCCTTAGAAAACTGCTTGTTGAACTCATTATACTGAGTCAAAGGAGACTTCACCGAGGAGTATGACGAGTTGCGGTTTTGGCCAATTGGAGGAACGGCCAATAAGTCCTCATCTCCGTCGCTAATACTTGGTTCTGATTCGACATCGCTTTCGTCGCTGTTGATCAAGTGCAGGTCGCTCATAGGGTAAGGCCCGTTTTTCAAAGACTTCTTGCGCATGAGCGAAGGTAAGTGGTTTTCGTCGATTTCCTCTGCGCTGCCATTGAGGATCTTGTTGCGATCGTCGAACCGGTCCGAAGGTGTCTCGATGGTCGAGTACTTCTGGTAAATGTCTGCGAGCTGCACCGAGTGACGTTCGGGGCCGGGAGGTTGGATCTGGAGGTTGTTGACGTTTTTGTTCAAGCCTCCCAGTTGGTTTTTGAGTCCAA
Source organism: Metschnikowia sp. 01-655c1 (assembly GCA_002370185.1). Lineage (NCBI taxonomy): Eukaryota > Fungi > Ascomycota > Pichiomycetes > Serinales > Metschnikowiaceae > Metschnikowia > Metschnikowia sp. 01-655c1. The sequence goes on from NKZO01001806.1 coordinate 6,630, forward strand.
ACAGGAGCGACTTGTCGGAGATAGTAGAGGCAGAAGCCTCTGGATTGAGCCGGGGGACAATTCCAATGCCAAGTCCAGCTGCAGCAGCTCCAGGTCCTCCATTTGCGATTCCACCAACTCCGCCAGGTCCTCCATGTCCACCTCCATTAGGATATCCACTATGTACAGCTCCATTTGGTCCAGCTCCGTTAGGTCCAGCTCCGTTAGGTCCACCGTATCCTTGTCCTGGAGCCTTTGCTCCATATCCCTGTCCTGGATAAGATGGTTGAGAAGGATAAGAAGTAGGACCTTGGCCAAAGTGAACGGGGGCTTTTGATTGGGCTTGACTCAGTCTGGAAGAGACCCTGGAGCCCGTAGGACTTCCCAAAGAGGGACTGTTCAAAGAACTGACTGCACCCAAGAAGCCGCGTGACGAGCCACACCCATCGTAACCCTGGGCCAACTTCAGCTTCAACACTCTCTTGATGTTTTCCTTCCATGCAGCAGCATCCCACGAGAGACACGTGTCCGACCCCGTCAAGGCATACAAGTCCAGCAGATTCAAGTAGTGCACATGGGGCAACGTGGGAAGACCAAAAACAAGCGACTCTGGATCCACTCTGTCGGCCTTTAAGCGCTTGGGGCGGCCGTACAATCCAAACGAGTCAAAAAGAGGCACCAAAAAGCGGATCAACGTATCAAAACCCGGCACAGACGAGTGTTGTTCCGGCATGATGAAGAGCGATGTCTCCTGGCTATCTGAATCCAGTTTTTTTCCCTGCAGTTTGAAGTTGATGCTACCCTCCAACTTCATGATGGTACTCTTATCGATAAAAAATGGCAGTTGTGGGTAAACTGCAGTGACGGAAGTTGCAGAGGAGATCACGCCCAAAAGCGACTTCTTCTTGACGTTTTCCAGGTCGTAGAGCAACACACGGCCTGCACTAAAGCCCTTTTTCTTATTCTGGCTGGGCTCAATCACAGCATAGCACCTGCGCCATGCCATACCCGAACCATAGCGAATCTTGACCCAATCGGAATGAGGAAAGCGTTTTTCAGCAAGAATGGTCCGAATATCCGATAATCGCAGGCCCCGTGCCGATAAAAGGGCACCTGTATAAGCTTCTTGGAGCAGCAGGTACTCGAAATTGGCAAGGCGAAGCGATACAAACCATTCCTTCAACAGGTCGTAGGATTTGAGCTGGATAATAAAGCGGTTTTTCAAGGTGGTCAGCACAATGATCACGTTCTCGAGCTGTTGTTTTGCAGCCGGAAGCACCTTCATGGCATTGAATACCGCATCCGTGAAGTTCAAGTATGTAGGCTTGCTGCTGGCTTCAAGCAACTGTTCCGGCGAGTTCTTGAACTTGGCCAACGACACAGCATCCCAGTACGCCAACTGATTACCCGTCAAAATCCCATACACCTCCTTCCACTCACGGTCAGCGGGATTGCCATCGCCGTTGAGGTCATTGTAGAGCATAAAGATTCCTTCATGGTAGCGGCGGTGGGTCTGGGCCAGGAGCAACGTGACTATGGGCACGAGTTCGGGCGACACCAGGTCGTCTTGTTCATTTTGCGTTGCTTTGGCCTCCAGGATGTTCTTAGGCGCCAGCGTTTTTTTGGGCGAAAGAGCAAACTTCATCTAGATCTGGGTTTGTCGTATGGGAGTCAAATAGTAATTTGAAACTGGGAGGGGAAATAGAAAATGGGAAATGGAATGGAAAAGAATTTGTATTTGTGATTGCGTTTCTTTTTTTTTTTTGCTTCGTGATTGGCTGTGGATGAAAGACTGGAGTTTCAGGGTTGGTGTTTGATTGGATGGTTGGTGTTGCCAAAAAGACGTGTCTAATCTTTCTTTGAGAGACACCTAATGTTGCCCGGAGTCCGATGGAATCTGGGATTGCTGGATGCAGTACGCGCCTGTATGTAGCCGTTAGAGCCTATATATAAGTTTCCGGGGGCGAGAGACGGGGCGGTAGGTAAAGACCGGAAGGGGAGTGTCCTGTACTTTGAAGATTGGATGGAGCAGAAGTGGTTGTTTTTAATGTAGAAGTGGGAAAAACGGCGCGTGAAGATCGGTGTATGCACAATTCTGTCATGGATGCTTTGGTGTGCGCACGACCGTACCCCATGCCGGACCCCATGCCCCGGATTTGCCCCTTGGGGCTCCTTTTTCCGTTTTGGGCTAATTATTACTCTGCAAATCTCTTTGCTTTTCCCCATCTAATTATTTACAGTGCATAAATTACCGTTTCAAACCTCTCCCCCACTCCATCCCCCCACAATTATTGTCATGGCTTCATCTTGAATTGTCCTGCAGATACGCCCCGGGCCCGCACCGAGACCGTTATAGCGCAAATCTCACATGGCTTGGCACCCAGCACGCTTCCACATCGGGAAGTGGCCTGCCTACTTGGTGATAATTTGAGATTTGAATTTCTTCGATTTTCTTGTCCCTGCCTGTGCTCGCTTAAAGTGCACCAATGGCGAAAACGCGTGTCCAAACAATAATAAACAAACCAATAAACAATACTGCACCAATGAACAATCACATAGCAACAAATAAACACGACACCAAAATAATCAGAGTAAATTACGGAAACAATAACATAATGAAGCATGTGAATTATGACATAATGAAACAGATAAATAATAACAATAAAATAGGTAAATGAATGACAATGAAACAGGTGAATTAATGACAATGAAACAGGTGAATTAATGACAATGAAACAGGTGAATTAATAACATCGTGAGACAATTACTAAAATTAATGACACAATATTTTATGAGACAATAAAATAATAACATAATAAAGAATGAGATAATGACACAATGTAATATGAATATATGGATCAATGGAACATGGATTTATTGCAATGATTCAGTATCAGATCAAACAATGTGAGACATTCTCTAACATTCTGATCCAGTAATAGAGTGTAGTAATGTGGACAGAAGAAGTAAGGAAGTATGGAATATGGAACATAGAAGTATGGAATATGGAACATAGAAGTATGGAATATGGAATATGGAAGTATGGACCAGGAATTCCCAGAGTCAGACCAATATATTGAAAATTAGTACTGTGTATATTAGAGTTGTGTGGTGTATTACTGTGGTGTATTACTGTGGTGTATTACTGTGGTGTATTACTGTGGTGTACTGTGGGGTACTGTAATACATATCTAGTGCAGTGTCTTATAATGACTTTCTATGAGTGACCTTTTGAGTGACCTTTTGAGTGACCTTTTGAGTGACCCTTATGATGACTTTTTAAACTGACTTCGTGATTTCAATAGATTTATGTTCTGGGCATTTAAGTACATGGACGTGGATTTATTATAGTAGTTCAAATGTAAAATATCCTATACGCAAGCACGGTGCGAGAAATACCAAGAATTCGCACCTTGAAGAAATACCAAGAAATCGTGTGACTGGATCGACGTGTATTGATCGCGCATTGCAGCTTTTGATCTACGTCTGCGCATACAATACTATAGCCCACACTACATACACACCGTTCATTGGTCCATTATGCCCACCCTCTGACAATCTCTAAGCCCATTCTATGAATCATTTTATGCCCATTTTATGAATCATTTTATGCCCATTCTATGAAAATCTTTATGCCCTCCCTCTGATAATCTTTATGCCCATTTCTGTGACAATTTTGTTCGACCCATTTTTATGCCCTTTTTTTTTCCTTCCCTTTTTTGGAGATGTACGGATGTTCTGGAGTTCTGGTTCAGTACGAAACTTGATCATATCCACGTAGACTATCTGGATGGATGAATATATTGCTGACTGGGTGGGTTTTGACCAGTTTACTTATACAGCTTTAACTGGACTATATACTGGACTACTATAAATTCCACTACTACACTATTATATACTGGACTACCACACTATTATATACTGGACTACCACACTATTATATACTGGACTACCACACTATTATATACTGGACTACCACACTACTATATACGTCTGATCTTAACAATAGTCATTCCAGAACGCCAACTCCTCAGTCCCCTGGTACAAAGCACCAGAGTGGAAGGTGATAAAACCGAAGTACCAGATCAGAATGTGAAGTGTTTCCCCCCAAGGACTTCTCTAGTGTGGAATTATGAACTAGAGTAGTCCTAATAGTATACGGTAATGCTTTCTGCTGCTACTACACCTACAACTACTACTCTACTACTATTTAGTAAACGATGTACTACTACTATACTATACTACTATATACCACTACTACTATATACCACTACTATATAACACACTCTACAGTATACTACTATGTACTACTACTACTATAATGTACTACGACTACTTGGGATCCATATGGATATATATCTTGACCACACTATTCTTTTTAAGTGCGGTTACGAAGAGCGCCCGCAGAATTTGGCAGCTTCTTCAGACTCTTTTCCGTCGTCTCTCGCCTACTACCCCAGATAATCAAGATGACCCCAGGCATAATGGTTGGGTGTGACCTCCATAAATGTATTAAAGAACATAACAACTACTATAATGTGCTACTACTACTACTATATACCACTACTACTACTACTACTACTACTAGTCTTTACTACTATCCATCCAGTCATAAGTACTATAGAGATATTTCATCATAAGTACTACAGAAATATCATCTTGCTAACAATTGAGTTACCCATCTATATATTGCTCTAGCTATTATTTCTGATCATCACAATACCATATAGTCACTACTACTGCTACTCTTAACCATCCTCTCTTAGTAGTACTTTATACTAACTACTTTGTACTACAGTACATACAGCTCCATACTATCTACTATGTAATGTCTAGTGTTCTAGTTAGAATACTTGGTGAACAAGGATATTCTAGTAAGCTTATGACATTCTGTGGCCCCGGTGTATAAGGAAGTAGCTTGTATACTAGTAATACATATTTTATTATACTGCACTTTAATACCAAATTGGGTTCTGGATTTACCTTCCCCGGGGCTCAAACTCAAAATGGCTTAAAATGGCTTAAAATGGCTTAAAATGACTCAAAATGACTCACAACACTACTGAGTTATACCTGAAGATGCTATAAATCTGAACCCAAAATAATGATGTACTGATACGTCACTAATACTTGTACTACCAGGCAGTAGTCTATACTGGTATGACTAGAATGGTCTCAGTGTGTCCTACTGCAATAATACGAGACATCTCTATATGTTATAGCCATTCTAAATAGTGCTTAAGCTATTGATATAATTTGACCCTACACTACCCAGCAGTGGTCATTTTTCCACATGTTAGTTTGGTGAACAGGGCCAAGTACAAGTCCAAACTCCGCTCCAAACGTTCCAAACCAAATCTGGGTGCTTTAACACTTTTTCCAAAGATAGATGCTTCTGGGACATGGATTTGGTCTCTTTATCAGTATATATACACATATAATAGTAAGTGCTAGATCTCGATAGGCAAGGCCGTGTCTATAGAGGATTCATGAAGCCTACTGTGTTCACAGCCATCATAGCAGCCATCATTGTACGAAGTACTATGATGGCTGTGATATGGAAGATGCAGCCATCGTAGTGGAGTTTGCAATGCCATAATAATGGAGTTTGCAATGGCCACCATAGTGGATTCTGCAATGACCTTCATAGTACTTCGTACAATGATTGTTCGTATTATGATGACCATGACTTTGTTTTTGGTCACTCTTCATGGCCAAAGTACTTCGTCGTTTCCATTGGCCATCATAGTACGAAGTACTATGATGACCAGACACTGTATTTTCTGTACCTTCTTAATGAGATAATCACGAAAGAAGGGAATGCGCACTTTATGCACTGACGAGTCTCTTCTCACTCTTTCACTCTTCTAGACCCAACCCTCACCCCCTCACTTCAATACTTCGCACCACTGAGTAGTTTCTGAACTTCATTTCTCAACTCCTTCTCAACTCCATTCTCAACACAATTCTCAACACCATTCTCAACTCCATTTCTATTCCACACCACCTCCTAAAATCGCACACATGAAGCCAACAAAGAACAAATAACACTAACAAAGTACCACAGAAGTACCACAAAAACACAAGAGAAATATTTTTCTAAAACCCAAATAAGATGCATTTCATGGTCTAGATCTTCTAAAACTGATCCTTTTTTGAAATATTTTTTTTTTGAAATTTTTGGTCATATATGGGGGTGTTGAATTGGGTCTGAATATTCGAGTCTCACTCTGGGGGCTACAATTTGTGTTGCGCGAAGTATATGTTGAGAGTTGCCATAGTCTCGCATAGTCCATCATTGAACGAAGCCATCATTGTACGAAGCCATTATTGCACGAAGTGCTATGATGGCCTTTGTAGAATCCCCTATGATGGCCCTGAAACTGACTTTTCGAAAGCCATCATAGGGGATTCTGCATAGTCCATCACTTTACGAAGTATTATGATGGAGCATATGATGGAGCATATGATGGCTATCGAAAAGTCCGTATCACAGCCATCATAGTGGATTCTGGAATGGCCATCATAGTACTTCGTACAATGATGGCTTCGTACAATGATGGCTTCGTACAATGATGGCATTTCTCTCAAAGTTATATAAGCCACTTCGGCTCCTCTCTTTGAGGAACCATCAACGAGCAAAGTATTAGTAATACATAAATATATTAAAGAACATAATAGTAAGAATAATAAACGTTCAACGACTAGTAGGTGAGTGAAATAACAATATCCTACCACGAAAAACTTATGTTTTAAGATATAGTCTGACTATGATGATATTATTGAGGTCACATTCTGACGTTGGAAGCAGCTTGAAGCTATTATACTTGGAGATATTAGGTTTGTGGAAGTCAAGCATAAGCTGGGTCTCAAATATGATTGCAATTAGACTCTTCAAATCCATGTCTATAAGATCAGCTTCCGAGTGATGCTCTGAAGAAAGAAGCAGGCTGTCGATTTCATATTCGACGGATGTCTCTGGAAATAGTCTTGCTATCAAGGTTAAGTCGAAATTTCTTTCACATTGAAAAACTCATTCTCGAAGAGGTAGTTAACGATACCAAATTGGTCGTCTAGACACATCCTCCTGGTTGCACCAACTAGGTAGGACTTTTCGTTCTCTAAGAAGTTACTTGTTATGGATTTTTACGGTCAGTAATGATTTCATCATCTATTGTTCATCTATAGAGTTTTTTTTATCTGTTGTCTTCAGTGTACGCAAGGATAATAAGGTACATTCCTATGGTATAAGCGGTATCTAGTTACTTTGGCTTCTTCTTCTCTATTCATCGAACAAGTACTCTTCTATTGATGCTTTACATGCGAAATTGTCATCCAGCCAAACTCTATTAGTCACCAGCCAATAGGATTGACGACTACTTGGAAAAGCTACTTGTGCCAGTGACACTGGCAGCGGAGCTGGCAGTAGCAGAGACGTTTCCGGAGCTGGCAGTGGCAGTGACGATTTCGGAGCTGGCAGTGGCAGTGACGATTTCGGAGCTGGCAGTGGCAGTGACGATTTCGGAGCTGGCAGTGGCAGTGACGATTTCGGAGCTGGCAGTGGCAGTGACGATTTCGGAGCTGGCAGTGGCAGTGACGATTTCGGAGCTGGCAGTGGCAGTGACGATTTCGGAGCTGGCAGTGGCAGTGACGATTTCGGAGCTGGCAGTGGCAGTGACGATTTCGGAGCTGGCAGTGGCAGTGACGATTTCGGAGCTGGCAGTGGCAGTGACGATTTCGGAGCTGGCAGTGGCAGTGACGATTTCGGAGCTGGCAGTGGCAGTGACGATTTCGGAGCTGGCAGTGGCAGTGACGATTTCGGAGCTGGCAGTGGCAGTGACGATTTCGGAGCTGGCAGTGGCAGTGACGATTTCGGAGCTGGCAGTGGCAGTGACGATTTCGGAGCTGGCAGTGGCAGTGACGATTTCGGAGCTGGCAGTGGCAGTGACGATTTCGGAGCTGGCAGTGGCAGTGACGATTTCGGAGCTGGCAGTGGCAGTGACGATTTCGGAGCTGGCAGTGGCAGTGACGATTTCGGAGCTGGCAGTGGCAGTGACGATTTCGGAGCTGGCAGTGGCAGTGACGATTTCGGAGCTGGCAGTGGCAGTGACGATTTCGGAGCTGGCAGTGGCAGTGACGATTTCGGAGCTGGCAGTGGAAGTGGAAATAGAGTAGCTGGTAAGGCTGAAGCAGCTGTTGGAGCAGCTGGTGGGGCTGGAGAAGCTGGTGGGGCTGGAGAAGCTGTTGGTGTCATTGATCCTGAATTACGTGAAAAACTCCAAAAGATATCATCTTCTCCGAGTTTTTCCGTAAATTCAACCCTCCAGCTCAACGGAATATTATAAACAGTTATAAAAGAATGACTCCGGTGGAAGCAGTACGGAGTATTATCTTGAAGAATGGTGGGTCCACTGTGGGCTTGCAGTTGAAGCCTGGTGGTCGTCACAACATCACATTCGAAGAGGGCTTGAACGCTCCACATGCTATTCAGGCTGCTTTCAAAGGAGAAGTGATGGAAGAAGCCGAACTCAACATTGGAATCAAAGCTGATGAGCTCCACGACTGGTGAGACCTCCAGGAGGACATTCCTGAGAGAGAATTGATTGAAATGAACCTACAGTCGAGAGATAACCTTGAAAAGGTCTTGAACAATCTCTTGTGCAATCTCTTGTGCAATGACATTCTCAGAGAATTTGTCACTACCCCATGTACGACAGTGGACTTCAATATTGAGGCCATAAGGGTATGCGCTGGCAGAGTCATTTTGGTGTCCGACTTTTCAGATCAATACCCAATGCTCGTGTATGCTCCACTTTGGAAAAAGTACTTTGCTAATGAATTAAAATACTTTACCCCATGCCCTTCATCTCAACCTGAGGTGTTCGAGTGGATCCCTCCAATTAGGGTGGACTACATCGAAACCCAAATTGAAGAATACCCAGAACTCACTAGGCTTGGGGGAAAACTGTACTCCTCCATCCCAAACATGGTGGACTGGGTCACCTTTACCCTTGATGATGGAATGCCACTTGGAACTGACCTTGGTCACCACATCTTCAAGAGTCCCACGCCCCAGTGACACTGGCAGCGGAGTTGGCAGTGGCAGTGACGATTTCGGAGCTGGCAGTAGAAGTGACGATTTCGGAGCTGGCAGTGACAGTGGAAAGAGAGCAGCTGTTGGGGCTGGAGCAGCTGGTAGAGCTGGTGCTGGTGCTGGAGCTCGGGGAATGCCCGACCTTTCGTCGATGTTTGGTGGAGATGAACAACCCCCCAGGTGATGCACGCACAGAGCATGATAAAGAACCCCGAGGCCATGCAAAGATTGATGAACAACCCCATGATCCGGCAAATGGCCAATAATTTGGACGGAGAAAGCGTCCTTGAGATATCCAGAACATGGCCAAGCAGTTCATGGACAACCAGAACAATAACCAAACCAAGACAATTGAGTAGTGGTATGACAGTTACTCATTGCAGTTATTCATTGACAGTTACTCATTGCAGTTATCCATTGGCAGTTATTCATTGACAATCATCCATTGACAGTTACTTATTGCAGTTTATTGGCAGTTATGATTTAAGTTTTAAAATTTTAGATTTATTATACCTAATATTAGATGGTTCACTTTGTAAAGTATACCTAAAAAAGGTATATGTCCCGTTTCACGGTAATTTACTACTATTGAATCTCCGGTACCTGAATAAAATGACTAGGAACTCATAAAGTTCCCTTAGGTAATTCTGAATTCTTTATTATAGGGTTGTACTGTTTTAGGACCTTTAAATGTATGATTACTCTTTTTCTATTTGAAATTACAAAAGATAATTGGTACATAAATGCATGAATGATACTACATTTATTTATCTTCCAATCTATATATAATAGTAGGTTATATAAATGACTGTTACACTGTATCAAGTTTTTTAACGTATCCATAACAATACTTATCTAAGATATATAGTTTTTCAATATATACTTTTCAATAGGCTTAAGTGTGAGCATTCATGAAAGTGAAATGGCAGTAGTGAAAGTCAACAGCAATTATGATATAATGAAATGCACTTATGATAGTCAATTTATCTTTTTTCTTATTAATTATTTATCTTTTTCTTATTAATTATTTATTTTTTTCTTATTAGTTATTTATTTTTCTTATTAGTTATTTATCTTTTCTTATTAGCTATTATTTTACCTTTAGATGGTGCTTCTTCTACTCCAAGGCAGTTGAGGGTCCACAAAACCCAGAGCCGCACTAGGAATAGAATCAGCATCCTACAAAGGGTCCCATAATTTGGGAAGGGACTTTAGGGGTCCCATAATTTGGGAAGGGATTTAAGGGGTCCCAAGGCTGTGCCCAAGCATGAGGATTTCTCCATTGCTTGCCCCATTGCTCTTTTCTTCGCACAGATTAGATCTTCCAATAGAAGTCCAGGGTCAGTTGCGAGAGCTTTTGGACTCTAGGTCCATTTACATGCCCAGGCTCCCCAAGTTCGAGTAGAAAACCCAGTCGAACTTTGATTGGGGAGTACTCAATTGGGGAGTGCTCGATTGGAGAGTCAAGTGCTCGGAGAGACTCAAGGCACTGGTCATAAAAGTCAAGTCCAGTGTTGAGTCTAAAGTAGTGTCTGCTGTGTCCTCTATTTCTTCTGGACACTTTTGCAGAGCTGTGTTTGGGGTGCCAGGCTCAGTGTCTATTGGCAAGAAAGCCTGGATTGAAGGGCAGAGAATCGAGGTTCTCCATCCTGCGAGATTAGTGTCTGGGAAGAAGTCAGTGTTCATTGGGCAGTCTTGGTTGAACATTGGGAGGAGATCTTGCTTTGGAAAGGTTTAAGAGTGAGTTGGAATATAATAGTCTGAGATTCTGAATCTAAGAGTCTGTGTCTGTGTTTGAGAGTCAGTCTGAGAATCTGTCTGAGATGTGGAGTGAAGTAGAGTTGAAATGAGGGGGAAGTGCGATTTATATAAGGCACTAGCAGACTAAAAACTCGTTTCTGGTATGATCAATCACAAGTAGTTGATGTGCAGAAAGGAAAATCAGAAAGAGATCACAAAGAAAAGGATGCAGAATCTCACATGGCATAGATCAAAATCTACATCATACATTCTGTACTGGTCGCCGAAAGAACTATCCTATACTTGAAAAGCTGAATTAGGAAAAGCATAGGTAATCCGATAAGAGATGGCATAATTGCAGAAAGCTGAAATGTGAAAAACGGGCTTTCAATGGGCTTTTTCTCATGTGACCTGCAACATCGATTTGTGATTTGTGGTGTGTGGTTTGTCCATCTACCTCATTCGGTGCTATATGCAGATTTGCACCTCAAAAGCCAGGAAAAAACTAGGGTGCTTAACCTAAAGGAGTACAGAAGAAGAAGACAAATAAAGATTTTTGTCTAGACCTGTGATGTCTTTGCATGAACATATACAAAAACGAACGCTCTGTATGGGTGCAAAATCCTGCATACCGCCCATCTGTTGCACGGATATCAAAGATTCACCTACTCCGGCAAATTGGCCCCGGGTTGAGGAGGCTGGATATCCGCCTAGAGACCTTGCACCTGAAATTTAGTATCTGTAAAAGTAGAGCACTGCTATATTGTACCTAACACCTTGCATTACTCAACTACTAGTATTACTATCACGACTACTATATGCAGGTTTTATATGTGTAGAGAAATCACTCCAAGTCATTGGAGAACATCAGTACCACTACACTAATTATATTGGTGGATCTGGTGTGGGGATACTTCTTGGTATGTCCTCCCTCAGTTGATATATATTTCGGTTACTCTTAATAAATAGCGGAAGCTTGTCCTTTTATATTGAGGTGAGCCTTCACATCACCAAAGTCACGTGAGTGACCGCGGTATAAGAGAAACAGCAAGAGCTGTTTTCTCAACAATATGTGTAGATTATTCAACACATGTTCCGCATTTAAGGAAGCGGCACCAGGTGGACCATAGATTAACCATGGTGTAATTTCCAGTGGACAGTTATTCAAAGACACTGTCCTCATAGTCTCGTCAAGATATGTAAACACTTCAGGAGAAGTGTTGACTTCAGTAGAAGTGCTTACTTCAAGAGAAGTGTTTACTTCAAGAGAAGTGTTTACTTCAAGAGAGGAGGAGATGGAGGTGTTTACAGTGTCCATTGTAGTATTATCAGTTCAAGGCCATTTGGTGGGTGGCTTTAGGAGGCATGCTTGGGATACCTCAGACAGATGATATTTGATTTAGTTAATTAAGCAATATGGACATGGTCCAGACCCCCTTATTATATGAGGTCTACCTTCACATTACCGGCGGTTGTAGTAACCACCGGTGCATATGAAAAACAGGTGCTATGTTACCGCGTCATCCCTGCAAGCCATGGGACTCACAGCGCGCTCACCTTGTTACCGTTTTTCAACAATATGGAAATAGAAATATTAGTATAAACAAAATAAAGATCCCGCCGAACGCAGGCATAAATATATGTTTGATTATTAATTAGAATTATTTGATACTCAATTTAAATTCAGTTTATAATAGAACGCCTATAAATGGAATCAAATTAGCTAGATTAGAAAATAAAAATTGGATATACAGATTTCTTTATTACAGTATAATAAAACAATTTTTAACTGAAGCTAAACCAAAGCATTTTTTATTAGTTAAATATAATTAATATTGAAAAGTGTAATGATATGCTACGACTGTTAGATTCACCATAGAGTGCACTACCTATTGAGTAATTTGACCTACGCTGTCTAATCCTAACAATGGCTATCAAAACCATCTATTTATACCACTACACTACAGTATTTTTCAAAATTATTCAAACGAGCGCAGCAAATGTTTCGAACTAAGAAGACAGAATGGTTCAAACCAGCGTGGCAAAATGATTCAAACCACCATTATGTGGAGTTTTGGAATAAACAGCCTTTACCTGCCAATCACCATGGTCTCCCAATGATGTTGCTGACTAGTCAGGATGTGTGCAAAATTAAACAAACCAATAATTCAAAAGGTTTCGTACCCCTTCCAGTTCAGTTCCGTCTGTTTTGACCCTTGATTGGTACTGCAAGACTCCCAAATGTAGTACATACAGTGCTTTTTCAAACCTTTCCAAACCAGCGCGGGAAATTCTGCATCCGGTTTTTAACAAATTAAGATTCTCCCTAAATATTTGGCCAATTTATGGTGTAGTGGTTTTGGTATTAGTGGAAAGAAACACGAGACCGGAACTTCAACGGTGGTCACGTGACCATAAATATCACGGCACCCTTAAAAGGCCACCACCAAACCTTTTCAACTACAAAAATATACATTGTAAAATCCGGAATTCCAGGATTCCACAAAACACACTCTTCTTTCCGTACCATGAAAAAAAGGTTGCTTGCGTTGGGCCTTTTTCTGCTGAGGTAGCTGGGTGTACGGGTGTTTTGGGCGAGCCAATTCCGGGGGTTGCACCCAGTCAATGTTCCGTCCGTTTTGGCCCTTGATTAAGACTCCCAAATATAATACATATATGGCAATCGTCCAGATTTAAGATTTCGGAATATTGAATTCTAATCAATGTTGGTGTCAAACATTACACCATTTGGTTTAAAAGACTGTGTGAAGGGGTACGAAACTTTTTGAATCATTGGTTTGTTCAATTTTGCCGCGCTGGTTTGAATACTTTTGAAAAACACTGTACACTACACACTACACTATATACTACACACTACACTATATACTACACACTACACTATATACTACACACTACACTATATACTACACACTACACTATTTTCAACTTATGTTTTGGTATATATTGATATACAGGGATACGTAAGTTGTACCTTACAAGATCAAAGTCTTAAGAAGGGGGACAGCCACGTTTGATAGTTATCCACTAGTCTATGACCTGCATATAGTACAGCATTGGCCTGTATACAACACACTACGTAGTACCTGTGAAGTTTACCGCTCTTGAGTTCATGATCCAGAACGGTTATGTCTTTGTTCATTTCTTTCTATCTTAGTTGTGCTACTAATGTGTACCAGGAGATCCGTGATATTATGGTTACTTGTG
>NKZO01001810.1:0-47470 GCA_002370185.1 Metschnikowia sp. 01-655c1
TAACTACTATTACACTACTAACTACTATTACACTACTAACTACTATTACACTACTAACTACTATTACACTACTAACTACTATTACACATGTGTAGGGTTCACCCACGCACTCGGGACAACTGTTCACCTATCTTCAGAACCTATGGTACAGTGTTTTTCAAATCTATTCAAACCAGCACAGCAAAATGTTTCAGACCACACTAGCAAAATTGAACAAACCAATAATTCAAAAAGTTACTGTTTTTAATATTCAGTAAAGACTTTACAGAAACAGTTTATTTCAAATTCTTGATCCTTAGCGATTTTTTAATCATAAGTACGAAACTTTTTGACTTATCGGTTTGTTAATTATTCTAATGCGGTTTGAATCGTTTTGCTGAGCTCGTTTGAATACTTTTGAAAAACACTGTATGGTGTACTGAGTATAGCATACAGTGTGAGAGTAGAGTACAGTGTTTTTCAAAATTATTCAAACTCGAGCGATAAAACGATTCAAACCACACTAGCAAAATTAAACAAACCAATATTTCAAAAAGTATCGTACCCCTTCCACTTCAGTTCTGTCCGTTTTGACCCTTGATTGATATTTCAAGACTCCCAAATGTAGTACATATGAGGCAATCATCCAGATTTAACATTTCAGAATATTGAATTCTGATTAAAGTCGGTGTGAAACATGACGCCATTTGGTTTGAAAGACTGCGGGAAGGAGTACGAAACATGTTGTCGCCCTGGTTTGAATAGTTTTGAAAATCACTGTATAGCATACCGTGTGAGAGTAGAGTATTGCATACCGTGTGGAGAGTAGAGTGTGCTATACTTTACTTCGGTTACATCTTGGTGAAGATTCAGCTCCAGAATAATATATATATATATATATATGTTTGAAGTTTATTAGAATTCCAGAATTGTATAAGTTGGAACTCTGGCCCGAATGCTAGTGTTAAGATGTTAGACCTTAGACGTATGCTCATCAGGCAATCTCTGGACTTGTATGCACCAAATATGGCAGATGAAGGGAAGAAAAATTCCTTATAGTGTCATCTGCTTGTACCAGGCGTTGATTTATGTCCTCCCAAGATAAACTATTCACATATACTATGATCAAAAACATACTCATTATGTGTAGATATGAGATAAGTCCTCCTCTGCTTGATTCCCGAAGTCTATACCGTGTAAAGGAAAATACATTGAGTTGGTGCTCTTGCTTTTGGATCTAACAGACCTTATGTGGGTCAAGAAGATTGAGAGGTACGCCACATTTTAAGAACATGAATCAAGTACAAGATTGGCAAAATTACACGGCCTAAAAGTGTATTTCTTGAAACCTCGAGCTTAGAATAGTCAGTGAGGAACTACCAAGATGTGCTCTACTTCCAGACCGTAACAGACAGACCAGAAACAGCTGGAAACAGCTCACAAATATCTCCGTAAGTATATACCCATCTTGAGACTGAGTGTTTATGAGTGACTCATAACTCCCTTCACCAGACCAGACCAGACTAGACCAGACCCGAAAAGAGTTTACCTCACGTGATCAAAAAATAGAGTCAAATCAATTATCATTAATTCTGACTGCTCATTAAGTCTCCGGTCAGCTGATGTGGTGCAATACAATAGACAATAGACATTCACTAATGTATGCACACTGTAGTATGTAGTACATCCACTCACCAAGACAATAATGGGCCATCATATGAGTCACAAACAGAGTCACCAAAAAAACAGAGTCACCATTACTACCAGTATAGTATGGTATTATTTTTATATGGTATTGTAGTGCTATGGTATGGTATTTTTCTGGTTATGAGCCTTGGCTCCCTTGGTACTCTAGTACTCTAGTACTCTAGTACTCTAGTATATCCGGATATCATGAAGGAATTCCTGGATATAGTCTGAAGTATGTTCCTGAATGGTCCTCTATTATTCTGTATAATTCTTTAATTCCTGTATATATCATAGTATTAAATGTATTATCTTATGCCTGTCCGCATTCTATGTATTATGCTAGGCTTAAGGGGCATCCTGAGAAGTTGAGAACCACACTTTACTCCTACTCACCTCTAAAATCACACCCATAAAATTCAGACAAACCAATAGAGAAAATGTGTAGAAATACCTGAATATTCCACGATATTCCATACCCTGAACTTTTTTTTGGGGAAACTGCCGTGTTAGTGGAGTGGTGTACGGATGTTCGTTTTTTTTTAAAAAAAGAGGTGCACGGGTTTTCGTACAATGTCAGCGGCTCGCTTAAACCCGAGGCACCCGGGCCAAAGGAACTCGCGCGTAACTCCCATAATGCAGAAGCTTCGCTTCCACTATTTTCCTCCAATGCTTATTGTCCGCCTGCGCAGTCTAATTGCTCGACCCAGTCACTGACAAAGAACACCAAACATGAAACAAGGTAAATTAAAGTGAAACAAAGTGAAACACACCCAAAACACATCCGAAACACACCTGAAACACACCTGAAACACACCTGAAACTTTCGTTTCACAAACATCATTTCTTAATGAATATGGCTTATGGCACCTGTCAGAAGTTGCCCCGGCCGTGTCACGTGACATACCCCTCAGTCGCGGTATATATAAGATCACCCAATCCGGCACTCCCCCACACTATTTTTCCCCATGTCCCAATTCTTCACTGAAATCAAGCAATTGCCGCCCGACCCTCTTTTCGGCATCAAGGCTAGACTCGCCAAGGACACCCGTGCCTCCAAGGTCGACTTGGGCATCGGCGCCTACAGAGACAATGAAGGTAAGCCTTGGGTGCTCCCAGCAGTCAAAAAGGCCGAGCGCAAGTTGATTGACTCCGAAGGTTACAACCACGAGTACTTGGGAATCACGGGATATGAGCCGTTTATCACCAAAGCAGCAGAGGTCATTCTCGGAACAGACTCCAAGGCCATTGCTGATAAGACGCTTATTTCCCAGCAGTCATTATCGGGAACCGGAGCGTTGCATTTGGCAGCCTCGTTTTTGAGGGACTTTTTCGCCGGCAACCATACGGTGTATGTGTCGCAACCCACGTGGGCCAACCACAACCAGATTTTTAATGCTGTAGGTTTGAAGGTGGAGACGTATCCATATTGGGATGCCAAGAATAAGAAGTTGGATATTGATGGATTTCTCGCAACCATTGAGAGCGCACCCAAGGGCTCGATTATCTTGTTGCATGCGTGTGCTCATAACCCCACAGGCTTAGACCCCACACCTGAACAATGGAACCGGATCTTGGGGGCCGTGGCTCAAAACCGTCACTTGCCCATTTTCGACCTGGCCTACCAAGGCTTTGCCTCGGGAAACTTGGACAAGGATGCTGCTCCAATTAGGGAGGCCATCAATTCCGGCAAATTCACCTCTCCTATTCTCATTTGTCAATCGTTCGCTAAAAATGTGGGTATGTACGGAGAGCGTGTGGGAGTGTTCCATCTCATTTTGCCTTCTGGAGAAAAAGAAGTCAGCAAAGAGAGCTTGATGAGTGCCATCAAGTCGCAGTTGGCCCGGTACACGCGGTCGGAAATCTCCAATCCGCCAGCATACGGCGCCAAGGTGGTGGCCACGATCTTGAACGACCCCGAATTGCGCAAGCAGTGGGAGCAGGACTTGGTGACCATGTCCTCGAGAATCTACAAGATGAGAACGACATTGCGGTCCAAGTTGGAGGAGTTGGGCACGCCCGGCGACTGGGAACACATTACCAACCAAACAGGTATGTTCTCGTTCACAGGCTTGACGCCCGACATGGTGGCCCGGTTGGAAGAGGTGCATGGTATCTACTTGGTCAGCTCCGGGCGTGCCAGCGTTGCAGGACTCAACGACGGCAACATCGACAAGGTGGCCAAGGCTTTCGACGAGGTGGTGCGGTTCTATTCCAAGCCCAAGTTGTAGATCCACTACATATGATCTGTTACGACCTGACACGTTAATTGACATACAGTATATACCAGTCGCTACTCTATGCACAGCATTGACTTCTTCTATCTGGACATCGTACAAGACTCTAATCTAATACTCTATAATCATTAGTCTAGCAGTATGCAAGACAACTCTGTCATGTGTTCATGTACATTATGGTGAACATTACTACTGCTATGGTGACTATAGTGATCAACACTGACTTAGTACTAGTGACCAACACTGACTCAGTACTAGTGAATACCACAGACTTAGGTACCACATACTTATAGACTTGGGTACTACTGATTGCTAGTGAATAATACAGACTTAGTTACCACTGATTGCTAGTAAAGGATACAGACTATTGGAGTAGTGAGTCACTACTAATTTCCAATAGATTCTGACTCCTCCTAGTAATAACCACTGGTGACTAGCGACTGTTATTTATAAGCTGCAGGCTCTCATAGAGGTACTAACAGTATTCCTCAGTTACTAGTTATACTGCTGATTAGTAGTGATTACTGCTGACTGGTACTGATCAGTACCGACTTACTTACCACTGAACACTGCAGATCACTATAAATGAATAGGTCCAATAGTGAATACAGGGATTACCACTGACTTTGTAATATAGATTACTACAGTTTAGTATATTTCTTCTGGAGTACTGTTTCTACTGCCACTAGATTAATACTACCAATGACATAGTTAGTATGCCACACTACTCATTCTGACTCTACACCATGACCAGATACGAAACAACTAGACCTCACCTAAAGCATGTATGTCTGGAAATAGTGAAATAATAACATAATTAAATAGTGAAATAGAGAAATAATGAAATAGAGAAAAAATAACATAAGAAAATAGTGAAATAGTGAAATAGTAGATATCCTGGAATCCAGAAATTATCACTTATGTTACCACTCAATATATCACACCCAATGTAAGGAAATATTACCATACGAAAAAACTATGGCGATGGATTGTGACCCCTAGTCTCAATTCTTAATTCTCATTCTCTATGGTCTATACAATCTATGGTATCTGGTCTCTGGTTAACGAGATTATGGTGTATGGTCCATAGGTTATGATCCCTGGCTTATGGATTATGGATTATGGATTATGGATTATGGATTATGGATTATGGATTATGGATTATGGATTATGGATTATGGATTATGGATTATGGGTTCTATAATATGATCTGTCTATTCTCTATGGATCATGGTCCATGGTAAATGGTCTCTGAAAACTATGATCTCTGACTTAGTTTATGGATTACGTTGTATGGTCTAACTCTATGGACTATCTCCATTTCCTATGGATTAAGGTGTATGATCTCTGGTCTATCTCTTTTCCCTATTTATGGTAGATGGAGACTATGTATGATTATAATATCTGGATTAAGGATTACGGATTATTTTGGTCAATGTTCTAGTCTATTCTCCATTCTCCATTCTCCATTCTCCATTCTCCATGGTTATGGTCCATGGTCTGTGAAATGTCTCTGAATTCACTAACATAGTGACATAGTGACATACTGAATACAGACATACCAACTGTACTAATTAACTAACTAGATATGTCAGACCATACTAAATATACCAGCTTCACCAATCGATTAAAGGGGTTACAGCTGGAGCACTTTGTATTATGGAATGTAATGTAATCCCACCTTCTATGAGTGGGTGATCAGATGAGCAGAGCAGACAATTGTAATTGAAAAGATAAAAGTACCAGAAATAACCAAGTTGTTCAGAAGAGTATAGTGCAAATCCGAGTATTGAAAAACAGGTAAGTGCTCTCTGAGTCCCATGGCTTACAGGGATAGCACGTAAACATAGCACCTATTTTTCATATGCACCGGTGGTTACTACAATCGCCGGTAATGTGAAGGTAGACCCCATATAAATAAGGGAGTCTGGACCATATCCATCTTTGCTTAATTAACTCAATCAAAATCATCTTTCTGAGGTATACCAAAATGCCTCCAAAGTGAAGGTCAAGTAGGTCTGTTTGGAGTGGACACCCTCATAGTCAATAACGAGGCTGAATTCCTCCATTTCAATAAAAAGATCACCCAAGTCTATTTGAAGGTGGAAGTCAAAGTCTGTTTGAAGGTGGAAGTCAAAGTCTGTTTGAAGGTGGAAGTCAAAGTCTGTTTGAAGGTGGAAGTCAAAGTCTGTTTGAAGGTGGAAGTCAAAGTCTGTTTGAAGGTGGAAGTCAAAGTCTGTTTGAAGGTGGAAGTCAAAGTCTGTTTGAAGGTGGAAGTCAAAGTCTGTTTGAAGGTGGAAGTCAAAGTCTGTTTGAAGGTGGAAGTCAAAGTCTGTTTGAAGGTGGAAGTCAAAGTCTGTTTGAAGGTGGAAGTCAAAGTCTGTTTGAAGGTGGAAGTCAAAGTCTGTTTGAAGGTGGAAGTCAAAGTCTGTTTGAAGGTGGAAGTCAAAGTCTGTTTGAAGGTGGAAGTCAAAGTCTGTTTGAAGGTGGAAGTCAAAGTCTGTTTGAAGGTGGAAGTCAAAGTCTGTTTGAAGGTGGAAGTCAAAGTCTGTTTGAAGGTGGAAGTCAAAGTCTGTTTGAAGGTGGAAGTCAAAGTCTGTTTGAAGGTGGAAGTCAAAGTCTGTTTGAAGGTGGAAGTCAAAGTCTGTTTGAAGGTGGAAGTCAAAGTCTGTTTGAAGGTGGAAGTCAAAGTCTGTTTGAAGGTGGAAGTCAAAGTCTGTTTGAAGGTGGAAGTCAAAGTCTGTTTGAAGGTGGAAGTCAAAGTCTGTTTGAAGGTGGAAGTCAAAGTCTGTTTGAAGGTGGAAGTCAAAGTCTGTTACAAGAATGAAGGTCCTTATCTTCGTTACAAGATTGAGCAATCACTTTGCTCTTTTCCCAATTGACTATGCTGCGCCAGCTCAGCCAGATACTGAACAGAACCAAACGATCGTGGACGTCATTGGAAAAATGACCAATAATTAGCTTCTTGATACTGAGAAGTTTGCTGAGATGAATGGTATGTTGTTAGAGGATATGATGACCTCGAACTGATAATTCCCAATGCACACTGTGAACACTTTTCTTCCTCTCCTGAAGTAAACAAGTCTCCTGAAGTAAACAAGTCTCCTGAAGTAAACAAGTCTCCTGAAGTAAACAAGTCTCCTGAAGTAAAGTTAACACTTCTCCTGGAGGGTTTATATCTTGACCAGACTATGAGGACAGTTTACTTCAGTCCCTGTCCACTGGAAATTACACCGTGGTTAATCTATGGTTCACCGTGTTGCTACCTTGAATGCAGAACATGTGTTGTTTAATCTACACCTAGTATTACTGCCTGTAGTATTCAGTCCCTAGAATTAAGACGATTAAGATAGGTAAAGGTGATTTCAGATTAAGGTTGGTCGATGACTGGCTCGGAATAACTCGTCCTAGCATGAGAATAGGAAAGCACTAATCCATTGAAGGCTACTGTAATTGTTAGATCCATAATAGGCAAGGCCCTGCCTATAGAGGATTCATGAAGCCTACTCTGTCCGATCGTAACAATGGTCAGGCCATCATTCTTCTTCTATTATGGCTGTGATTTAGAAGTTGCAGCCATTATAGTGGAGTTTGTAATGGTCAGAGTGGAGTTTACAATGGCCATTATAGTGGAGTTTGCAATGGCCATCATAGTACTTCGAGCAATAATGGCTAGCATTGTTCTAGTGGAGAGTTTTCCAGTGAAACGTTTCTCTCAAAGTTATATGAGCCACTTCGGTTCCTCTCTTTAAGGAACCATCAACGAGCAAAGTATTAGTAAGGCATAAATGTATTAAAGAACATAACAACTACTGATAGATATAGTAGTAGAGTAGTAGTAGTAGAATAGTAGTAGAATAGTAGTAGAATAGTAGTAGAATAGTAGTAGAATAGTAGTAGAGTAGTAGAGTAGTAGTAGTAGAATAGTAGTAGAATAGTAGTAGAATAGTAGTAGAATAGTAGTAGAATAGTAGTAGAGTAGTAGTAGAGTAGTAGTATTATCATGAGTAGTAGTATCATGAGTAGTAGTATCATGAGTAGTAGTATCATGAGTAGTACCACTCTCTTGATACTGATAGTTCTTTCTACGGTTTCACTCCAACTTGTACCAAGTTGGAGTTCAAGTTGAGCCTTCTACAGTTTCACACCACTTGTACCAGTTGGTGAGTACCTCTCGACAGATATGCTATTCATATAGACCTACTTTCTTCTGAAAGAACAACCCTCGGTCAACTTGGCCTTACCACCGGAAGGAGTGCACAAGACAGTGGCACAGTTGTCGCAGGTGACGGCGGTTTGGGCGTGGGAGAACACCGTGGTGATGTTCAAGCATCCCTGACACTTGACGTCCATGAAGTAAGATCTTGGCGATTGCACCAAAGTCTTCAATTTGTGCTTTTGAGCCTCGGAAGCTGGGTTTGGGTGCAACAAGTCTTGAACTAAAACCTATTTGTTAGTATTGGTAGGAATTGAGTGAGCCGAGTGAGATGAGTGATTGAGTGAGACCGAGTTAAAGTGAGTGAGAAGTGGAGTGTGCACAAGGAACTTTGAGTAACACTTGATATTCTGACCTCAGTCCAGTGCTCATCAAATATCAACACATTAATGTGTTGTTAGGTCCACCACACAATCACACCACACCACACAATTAAACCCACAATTAAACACACCACACCACACAATTAAAACCACAATTAAACACACCACACCACACAATTAAAACCACAATTAAACACAATTAAACCAAAATGTTCCAAGTAATATTCCAAATAATGTCAATTGAATGTAATGTTCATTTTCAATTGTTTGAACTGATCACTTTCATTCTGTTCATGAAATATGAAGTTGTGAAATTTTGAGTGGTGGGAACTGGGAATGATGGGGTGAGTGGTGTAGAAATGGTTGTAATTTGAGGGTCAATCGAGGGATAATTTTGGGTCATTTGAGGGACAATTGAGGGAGTTCGCGAACTCAGGGACTCCAAGTGAGGGATATTTTGAAGGCCATTTTGGAGGCTATTTTGAAAGCCATTTTGAAAGCCATTTTGAAAGTCATTTTGAAGGCCATTTTGAAGGCCATTTGGCAACCATTTTGGAGACCATTTTGGAGACCATTTTGGATGCCATTTCTAAGCCCATTTTTACAACCTCACTGGCTCGCATTGTCTTTTGCTTCGCTTAGTGCGCTTCATAAAAAGTGACCATTTGCCCCTCTTTAAATACGCCCCTTAAATGACCCTTAAACCGCCTCAAATCACCTCAAATCACCTTCTAATGTGCGCTTAATATTGCCTCAAAAGCCCTCATGTCACCTTCTAATATTGACCCTGAATGACCTCCAATACTGCCTTTGAATGACATTCAATTGAATGACCTCAAGACTGACTAACTTTCTGGGTTCTGTCTTGGATACTTTCTGGATTGGTTCTGACTGGTCTAGTCTGTTCTAATGTGGTCTAATTTGGATCATTTGGCTGGTTCTCTTTTTGACTGCTTGGTTCATATTGGGTCTCCTTATCTCAGGGTGGTGGAACATCTATCTCATACTCTATTTGAAAACTCTGCATGATCTTCGCCTTGATCTATCACAAATCATTCGGTGAAAACCTCAAACGGTTTAATTCGGACTTCTAAGTCTCGCCACACATACCATTTTATCTAACTATTCAACAAGCTTGTAAGTGTCCAGAGAAGATTTTTTTCACTGACTGCCGCGGCCTGGCACCTGCAGGACCTCGAATTTGGGCTGGTGTACGGAGGTGGAGACTTTGGTGTGGAGGCGCGAAGATCCCCGAGCGCTACTTGGGTGCGGATCACCCGCATCACGTGACCCAAGGGACTGTCTTTTGTGTGCAGGCAAAGCATCTTCACCAGTTACCCAAAGTAGTTCCCCAAACTATGGACCGTCAGCTCTACGATCCGGTCCGGTCGTGGTCATTCAATCAATATGTATATATTTTTTTTTCGTATTTGGTCTCCTTGCCTTGGATGACGTGCCACTGGGGCCTGCTTTCATTACAAACTGACTATAATTACTAGGCCGCCTGGTGTATTCAATGAATGCATAGACTGTCGCGGCCGAAACTCCCACTTGTGTTGAGCTTCTTACAATATGCCATAAACAAGAGCTTTCTTGCATGCTCTCTTTCTTCGCATCAAAGCTGCTTGTGCTTCTTCTGCAATATTCTCTCATGCCCACTTCACCAACGACAAATTAAAGGTACTCTTGAAAAGTCATGGGAACCATGTAGTGTACCGTTTCGCTTCTTGGCCAAAACCTTATTGCAGCCGGGATTACTTGGAGCCTCGCTTCACTTTTCTCGGTGGTGTAACCGGTCTGCTATTTCCCATGCTGTTTGGTGGAGGATACCTGGGTTTCTTATCAGCAGGCTTTAAGATCTGGAACAGGCACAACAAACTTTCGTCCACGCTCATCATGGCACCGGCATTGTCGAACTCTCCACAGTAGTTTGGCGCCGAGAACAACGTCACCAATTGTCTTTTGGAGAAGAACTCGTATCCGTCCTCGACCACTTGATGCGCCCGACAAATCAAGTCCATGTCGTGTTTTTGTAAGAATCGTGACACAACATCTGGTCCAAATGTGAAGGAAACACCACGGTCGTTTTCCGACCAGCCGGCAATGTCCTTGTCGGGATCAGACCACAACAAGTCGCACAACAACCCAACGTCGGGGATATCCGTGGGTCTCATGACTCTTCTAATTTGTTCCATGGAGTTCAAATCGGGCGACAAGCCTCCGTGCATGGTGAAAATCTTCTCGTCGATGATGGCGGCAATGGGCAAGCAGTTGAAACAGTCGGTGAAGGTTTTCCACAATTTGATGTTGTATCTCCTTTTGCACTCGTCGTAGAAACCGTAGATTCTATTGATGGAAGCACACTCATGGTTACCTCTCAAGATGAAAAAGTTCTCCGGGTATTTGATCTTGTACGCCAACAACAAGCAAATGGTCTCCAAGGATTGTTTGCCTCTGTCCACGTAGTCACCCAAGAACAAGTAGTTAGCCTCGGGAGGGAACCCGCCGTACTCAAAGAGTCGCAATAGATCGTAGTACTGGCCGTGGATATCGCCACAGATTTTGATGGGCGCTTCCAACTCCAATAAGATGGGCTGCTGGATGAAGATCTCACGAGCTTTGGTGCAAAGAAACCGGATTTCATGCTCTAACAACGTCACTTGTTTTCCCGGACGGGAGCCTCTGACCTCCAACAATCTGTCGACAATGGAGTCGATATCGGCTTCCTGGAATTCAGACATGGCTATCTTTGGCGATGTGGAATGGATTAATTTGGGGGTGGACTAGCTCTAGAGACGAATCTGGACGTCGTCAATCGGCGAAGTAATGCACTGGGACCTTGGGAGGAGGAGAGGAGGGAAAGGTCGGAGCCAGTGGTAGCCTCGAATTTTTGTTTTCACGGTGATGTATATAGATTAGGCCTAAAGTAGTGGGGGGAGCTCTAAACCAATCACCGAATGCCGCCGGATGTTCGCCACGGAAGTTGCTTATTTATGGGGGGAAAAAACTGGCAACAGAAGGAAAAAAGGGGGAGGGGGGCCAAATGGTAAGGCACAGGGGCGAGCAGGCGGAGGGGATGTAAATCGGGGGAGCCCAGGGGGGAATATAGTAGGGTGAAAAGAGGGTGAGCCGTAGAAAAAATTTGAAATATCAATAGCCTGCCAGAAGCGTTTTGGGAGCGCACAGATGGTGTACAGCAATTAGGGGATGAAGCGAGAACGACATTTTCGCCTTTTTTTTCTTTTTTTTTTTTTTTTTGGTTTTTCTGGATTTTTTTTTTTTTTGCCTCCCGCGACTTTCCTCCCACGACATTTTCTGCACCCATGCAGATTTGCAACTATCCACATTGATCCCTGGCCACACGGGGTTTTTTCTGCTGGGTGGCAAAAGTCAGGGTGGCAAAATCCAGGGTGAACTCAAAACAAACGCCAGCGGCAAGAGCAGTTAGGAGCACATGGACCAAAAGAGGACCCTGTGACTTGGAGGGTGCCACAGACAAGGCCAATGGCGGTTGTGGGTAGGTGGGGTCTCCAAACCCGTGCCTCCGTCCTGCGGTGCCAGCCCTAGGCTAACACTATGCTGGGAAACACAGTGGCGGCCCAAGAACCACATACATAAGACTGGGGGAAGGAAAGAAGGGATGAAGATGGAAAGAAACAGGGAAACCGAAAAGCACTGAAATTGCAATGGGGGGGGTTTTAGTCTGTTCTATTCTTTTTATTCTTTTTATTCTTTTTATTCCTTTGATTCTTTTATATTTGCAACAGAATATGGCCCTGCATATAACACCCCCTCGCTTTCTTTGCCACCCCCTCAAACTCTCTGCCCCACACCTTTGGGGTGTTTCCCAACCAATTGCCTATTATTGGAATGTCTTTGTTGCCAGCATAGCAATGTGGTGGGATGGTGTGCAACTCGCAATGTCCTGTTTGGAACAGAAGCCGCGCACGCGATTCATGGCACGACATTTTGTCCGGCACACAAGGACTCGTCGCATGCCGGGCGTTGTTTTGATTGTCGGCCCTCAAACCAGGAGCCGTGGACCCGCGCCTTCCGACACGCCATCCCGGTTGAGGCACGGGCCTGAACCGGTCTAAAAATACCCATGCCTTCCTTTTAGGGTTTCTCTTATATGGCCCACGTCAGGATGCACGGGTCTGACGTGTGCTGCCCAAAACCGATTGGAGTCAAATTTCTAAAATTTCCTTGGCGAAGAATTGTGGTTTCATATTGTGGATGGTGAATGGGTCGAAGGGTCGTATGGGCTTCTGTATGGGGCCATACGCGGTGTACAGTTGCACTGAAATTCGGTATTAAAAATTCAAATTCAAATTGAAAGTGAAAGTGAAAGTGAAAGTGAAAGTGAAAGTGAAAGTGAAAGTGAAAGTGAAAGTGAAAGTGAAAGTGAAAGTGAATTTGGAATTCGGGATTTGATTGGCTATGGAAATCCGGGCTCATAATCTTCTCCAAAACTTATCCATTTCATCATTTCTTTTCTATTCACTTGGCTTTGTTTGGATGATTATTTGCTGGGTACCGTGGTGCACGGGTCCGCAGCCAATACCGAGGCCCCCATACAATAATATTCAGTCCACTATTTCTGAACCATTCAACCATTCAACCATTCAAACCATTTTGAAACCGATTCGAAACTAGACTCGAATTACCCGATTGGGAAAACCCCATTCTGAAATTTACCTGTCCTCAATTTACTGGGCCCCAATTTACTGATTCTCAGATTTGCGGTTCTGGCCAATGGGACCTCCTTCAACTCACTATGATCTGCAGTTGGCAGGCGAGGTGCGCCTAATCGTTGGAGGCACGGGTGTCACTATACATCAAGTGTCTACTCCAACCACCGCCCGACTCCCCAAGAGTAAAGCACAAGGTCATCAGATTTTGGCTAAAAAACCACTAGTTTCTGAAAATCGATACGAGCCGATTTCTTGATTTGAACTTTCTTGATTTGAACTTCCTTGATTTTGGAATTTCTTGATTTGAACTTTCTTGATTTGAACTTCCTTGATTTTGGAATTGCTTGATTCAACTTTCTTGATTTATGAAACTTCATTAATTCATTGACTTGACTCATTGACTGAGACAAAATGAGTGCTTTTCCTAATGAGTATACAATGAGACTAGTGGCGGATGCAGACTCAAAACCGTGTGCCATCTGCTACAAACCTACATGCACGGTTTTGGTGGCAGCCAACAAAGGCGACTTCTTCTACGTGTGCCCAATGCACTTGAAGGACCCGGCCCTCGCTGCACCCGTACATCCAGAGTCATACACCCAGCTTTTAAGCGATAAGAAGACCTTGGAGGAGCAGATCCGCAAGGCAAACATTACGGCGGAGAAAAATAGACCGTATTCCTGGAACAAATTGGCGTCCACCATAGGTTTTACCGAGAAGGAGACAGATAAAGGTAAAGATAAGGAGGAGAAGGAGACAGACAAAGAGAAGGGGAAGGAGGAAAAGTCGAAAACTTCATATCAGGATTATATCCAACAAGCGAACTCGCTTAAAAAAGAGCTTGAAGAGTTGAATGCTACTATTTCTAATTTTCTGTTCAAAAAGTACACTTTAAACAGTGACTTTTACAAGGCCAGAGTGAATGCTAAAGTGCAGGGAGCTCTACGGGCCAAACGACAACAAGAAATCCAAAGCGGGGCTTTTTTTCCCAGTGCTCCAACCTCCAAACCAGGGTCTACTTGATCAATATGGATTTATAAGTGTTTCTGGACTATTGGTTGTTGGACTAATTTGGGTGTTGGTCTATTCTGCACTACTTTACTGGTGAATACCTACTTTACTGGTGAATACCTACTTTACTGGTGAATACCTACTGCACTGCTGAATACCTACACTACGCAATACGGAATGCAATGCTAAAAGCCTAATGGCTGGGATACCTAATCCTATACATGACACTTTCTGGACTCATCACCTTTACAGATTGATTCATTTTGGTGTGCCATAAAGGTATACACTTCTTACAGACTCTTTGAGTTCAAGTTATTGAGGAATAAAGATGGTATGAGAGGGTACTAGAATGAGAGGGTACTAGATGGTAGAGATCATGAGTTGTCAAGATCGTCTTTATCCGGCTCAAAGACACCTCTACGTCTTTATTGTTCACGTGACATCAAGATCCCCCAGCTCTTCCTTATCCAAGGAGTACCTCCTGCTCTGCCTCAGACTCAGTCCGACTTTGGATGATGCTGAGTACATATTTCTCCAATGGTGTTTTGCTACGTGGTAGCAGTTTGGGAGCAGAAGCACCTATTCCGGTCCTAAAGTCCTTCATTGAATATCTCATCCAACATGATCCCCATCAACACCACATTCCATCCCTCTTCATTATTGGACCCCCGCATTCTCTCGGAATTGAATATCCTGGCAATTACTCTCATGGTCATTCTTCTCCATCAAACTACTGGCGTCCAAATACATCATGCCAGGTTCATAGCCCATCCGGATCCCAGTTCGGTTTTTAAAGCTCTGTCAAAAAGCACCATATCCCTGTATATTAAGATATACTAAAATAGAGGTTGAAAAGTCCACACGCAGCAAGGGCTTTGGTCTCATTATGGTAGATTGCAATGGTGGCTCGCGTATTGTTGCTCAATGTACAGAGTATAAATGAACGTGAGATATGGAGTCTACAGTTGGTTATGGCGCATTCTAGGTATGGCGCAGTTTGGTTATGGAGTCTGCAGTCTGGTTATGGAGTCTGCAGTCTGGTAATGGGATATCTCTGTATCAACCATACAAACACATGACTCACACCAATTAAGTGGTTTTAATAACTCCAGCTCTGCCATTACCATTCACCAGACCAGAGGCAAGACTTTGTTAGATATCAACATAGAAGTCAGAGTCAGGTGTCAGTCAATTCAGGTGTCAGTCAATTCAGGTGTCAGTCAGTGTCAGGTGTCAGTGTCAGTCACTTTATCAATCACCACTGAGTATTCATAACAATAACTTTAATACTAGTAGTAGTATATTCAGTTACTGATGACTTAGATAATAATAACGTTCCGTCATTATAGCATTAAAGAACGCCAGATCTATCTGATCCTGTTGATCGATGTCAAAACCAACCACAGTCTGGTAAGAGTTTAACTGTTAGTGTTTTCACCATTGTCTGATAAGAGTTCAACTGTTAGTGGTTTCCACTATTTCAACAATAAGAGTTAACTGGTAATGCTTCTATTTTGACAATAAGAGCTCAACCATTGGTGGTTTCCACTATTTCAGTGGCTTTGATCCGTTTCAGTGGCACCCGAAATGCTGACTATATTCCGCCGTAGTTCACGGCCCTCTCGTCGAACCAGTTCTCCCAGTTATCCACAGCTCCCCTGGCCACCGAGCCTCCGATAAAGTCCATGTTGCCCTCGAGCATGTCGAAATTGAAGGGCCCTAAACCAACCGTGGCTCTCCAGAACTCTCGCAAAGACTCGCCTTGGCGGAAGACTGCCTCGGGGTCGGCCATATCGCCATCCTCTTCAATATCCCCTCCGCTGCCTGCACCCACAGAACCCTTGGTGTTGATATGGTCCGCTATAAGCTTGGCCAACTCCTCCTCCACCAAGTGCTTGACCTTGTGCACGGGTCTGGCATCGAACAAGTCCTGTTTGTTGACGGCAAACAAGAAATCCACGCCGTTGGGTGTTTTTTCCGTGAGCGAGAGCAAGTCTAAGAGCATCTTGGCTATCCCTGGCAACCGGCCTTCTTGTGCCAAACTCATGCTGGAAGCATCAACCACAAAAACAATGCCCTTGAGGTTGGACACTTGGATCTGGTCTTCGATCATCTTGCGTAGTAATTGCGAGTACTTCAAGTGTCCCGGGTAGTCTATGAGCTGGTAAGACTTGGCAATAGATGCGTTGGAGAACGGGAGCTGGATGGACGCCACGTTATGTTCAAGCGATGACACCGTGGGCACGATTTTCTTTTTATTCGAGCCCCTTTCCTCGGTCAAAACATGGAAGAGACTAGTCTTTCCTGCGCCATTGGGCCCCACCACCAAATAAGTGGGCCGAGCCATTTTGGACGCCACCTTATGGGTTTTCTGAGACCTGAAGACGTACGTGGACGCCACGAGCACCACGAGGCCCACCACCACGGTCAAAAGAACGATTTGCACTTGATCCATGGCTTTTGAGTTGGAGCGTGGTGTGTCAAGTTGAGCACACCGCGGTGCATGGGTGCACGGGTGCAACCCGACAGAAATGGGTCTATTCCAGTGACATTCCTAAACAGAACCCATGGAAATCCAATTGAAGTATAGATTTGGGGAGATGTCCGATGGAATTTTTCAATTAGAATTTTCCAATGAGAAGTCCAATGAGAAGTCCAAAGTGGATTTGTCTAATGAATGCTCAGTTAATGCTCAGTCAATGAGAATCAGTCATTAAATCAGTCATCAAAATCAATGGAATTACCCAATTTTGTGAATCGATTTGACTATACCACTTTTCACTGATAGAGTGCTATTCAGAAATTTGCCCTAGACTTGTCTCATTGAGTCCCTGATTAGACCAATAGGAACCCGTGTCATTCCCTTGAGTAACTGAAGGATGCCAACTTCC
This sequence comes from Metschnikowia sp. 01-655c1, assembly GCA_002370185.1. NCBI lineage: Eukaryota > Fungi > Ascomycota > Pichiomycetes > Serinales > Metschnikowiaceae > Metschnikowia > Metschnikowia sp. 01-655c1. The sequence goes on from NKZO01001810.1 coordinate 17,038, forward strand.
ACTAACCGTTAAGTTTATTTAGCATAGAGGTTTCATAGTTTCTAGTTTTCTAGTTTTCTAGTTTTCTAGTTTTCTAGTTTTCTAGTTTTCTAGTTTTCTAGTTTTCTAGTTTTCTAGTTTTCTAGTCTTCTAGTTTTCTAGTCTTCTAGTTTTCTAGTCTCTAGTCTCTAGTCTCCATGGTCTCAAGAAAGTCGCCACAAAGTTCCAAGAAGTCTCCCCACTCTCCTGCTCTTACACAGGATCCTAACATCAATATATTTTGGATTACCCCAGTAGATCTCATGATCTCACCCGAGTCTCCAGTATTCAGCAAACAAAGAAGGTTGAGAAGGGAGAGGAGGACGAATAAAAAAATAGGAGTTAAAAAAGAGAAGGTTATTAAGATAACTAAAAAAGAAAGAAGAAAAGAGAAAAGAGAAAAGAGAAAAGGTGGAGGGAAGCGGTCTTTATATACTTTCCCATTTCTCACCCCGCCCTGTTTAATTGCAGCCACCACCATGCAGGAACAGCCACTGCAGCCCCCTTAATTCTCCATGCACCAAACATCATATTATTTAATACGTATATTTATATATAGCTTATACAAAAAATAACTATTCATATTGCTTATACAAGAAATAACTATTCATATTGCTTATATAAAAAATAACTATACATATAGCTTATACAAAAAATAACTATTCATATTGCTTATACAAAAAATAACTATTCATATTGCTTATACAAGAAATAACTATTCATATTGCTTATACAAAAATAACTATTCATATTGCTTATACAAAAAATAACTCTACTGGTTGCACTGTGCCCCCTGAAACATTAATATCCTGCAATACTATAATATAGCACTATTCAATCGCGAAGGTTACTGTTAGATCCACGATAGGCAGGGCCCTGTTTATAGAGGATTCATGAAGCATACTCTATCTCATCGTAACAATAGTCAGGCTATCATTGTACGAAGTACTATGATGGACGTGATACGGAGTTTGCAATAGTCATAGTGGAGTTTGCAATAGTCATAGTGGAGTTTGCAATAGTCATAGTGGAGTTTGAAATGGCTATCGTTGCACGAAGTGCTATGATGGCTTCTCTCAAAGTTAACTAGCCACCTCGGTTCCTCTCTTGAGGAACTATCAACGAGTAAAGTATTAGTAAGGAATAAATGTATTAAAGGACATAACAATAACCTTTTTACAATAATCAATGATAACCTTTTTATAGTAATGAACTATAACGACAGTTAACTAATTGAACTTTTTTTCTAGTGAAGTCTTTGAATATGTACCTGATTATTGGATATGTACCTGATCATTGGATGGATACAAGTCCATACAAGTCGTAAGACCATCAAAAAAATACCTCCGTTAGGGCCCAAAACAAGACCTTAGGAATGAAACCCTCGTAAAGAGCACCGAGTCCTTCCTCATTGAAGAAGCTAAACTGAAGGAATAGTCCAAATGTATTTAGAAGAACCTGCTTGAATTCTGGACTTAACCACATCAAAAGAAGTGTTCAACATAGTACCGAAAGTACCACCAATGGCTTCGCAAGTCAGGCCGATAAGGGTCTTTTCAGAAGGAATTGCTAGTATCAGGGGGAGAGAGTTCCTAATATCTCAATAGGTAGAACACTAGCGATGGTGGAACTGCCAATTTATAAACCATTACGTAAACTCACGTACCGTTACATGTACCATGTACCATTACAAACAATTACATCTACCACTACGACGGTTGGATATCCGAAGTTTATTAATGTTCGGTCTGTTGCTGGCTCGGTTTGTTGCTGGTTCAGTCACTGGTCAATCACTGGTCAATCACTGGCCAATCACTGGTCAGTTACTGGTCAATCACTGGTCAATCACTGGTCAGTTACTGGTCAATCACTGGTCAATCACTGGTCTATCACTAGTTCCATCCCTCGAGCTGTTTTGTCCGTTCGATAATCTACTTCGACACAATGCTTGCGCCAGCATCCCTGGCCTTCTGGATCAACAATTGATCCACCAACACCAACGCAGTCATGGCCTCCACAATGGGCACGGCTCTGGGCGTCACCGAAGGATCGTGTCTTCCCCGTGCTGCCAAAACTCCATCCTTTCCTTCATAGGTGGCCGTGGGCTGTTCCTGCGAGATGGTAGCTGCGGACTTAAAAGCCACCGAGAAGTAGATGTGTTCTCCGTTGGAAATACCTCCCTGCACACCTCCAGAATTGTTCGTTTTGGTACGCAACCGGTTATCGTGCTCCGAAAAGAAAAATGGGTCATTGTGCTTGGATCCCGGAATGGCCGTGCCCAAGAACCCCGAGCCAAACTCAAAGCCCTTGGTGGCTGGAATCGATAACATGGCATGGGCCAAAGTGGCCTCGAGCTTATCGAAACAAGGCTCGCCAAGCCCAATGGGGCAATTACGAACCACACACGTCACCACTCCTCCGATCGAGTCCTTGGCATCACGGTACTTCTCAATCACCTTGGTCATCTGGTCCCGTACACTTGCATCAGGACACCGCACCGGTCCAACGTTATCCACTTGGTCTCTGGTGATGGTATGAAGGACCTTCTGGAATTCCTCGTTTTGGGGGTTTCTGTCCATGGAAACATCGCCTATGGACGACACAAACGCCACAATCTCCACGTTATTGGCCTTGGCCAAGATCTTCTCTGCTATGGCTCCGGCTGCCACACGACCGATGGTCTCACGGGCCGACGAACGGCCTCCTCCGGATGCTGACTTGACTCCGTACTTCTGGATATATGTGAAGTCCGCATGCGAGGGCCGAGGGTACAAGTCTGTTTCCGAGTAGTCGTGGGGGCGGTGATCTTCGTTCATCACCATCATGCCTATGGGCAGTCCGAGGGTACGCCCGTTTTCCGTGCCCGATTGGATATGCACCTTGTCCTTCTCATTCCTAGGGGTGGAGAGTGCCAGCTGCCCTGGTCTCCGACGGCTCAACTGCGGTTGAATATCCGACTCGCTGAGCTCCATTCCGGGGGGACACCCGTCGACAATACACCCTACTGATTTGCAGTGGGACTCACCGTATGTGGTGACGCGGAAAATGTTGCCAAATGTGGACATGTTTTTGGGCTTTGGCTATGGGCTTTGGCTTTGGCTATGGGCTTTGGCTTTGGGCTTGGGGAGGGCGAGAAATGGCCTTCTTAAGTAGACCTTGATTTTCCGCACGTCCGCGCTCTGGCAGAACATTTGATCGTAAGTGTCCTGCATATACCACTCCTACCTGAAGAACTGGAAACACCAACACTTTTTAGGGTAATTTTTAGAGATGATTTTGGAACGTTGGGGGGACGGAATTAAAAAAATATCGGAAGGTTAGGAACTTGTTTCCTGCATATATACACATGGCTTCCGAACTACCAGTGTAGCCTGATTATGACAGATCAGTGAGATGGCCTTATAAATAGGTTATGTGCCCTGGCACCACGCCTACTAAAAAAACACCATTCCTTCTCCATAACCAAATTTATACCTTGAAATATATAGGTGTTCCTGTATATAACCACCCACTCTTAAACAATCCTTATTATTATTATTATTATTATTATTATTATTATTATTATTATTATTATTATTATTATTAGCTTTGGTTGAGTGGTTGGTTGGTAGTGGGTCTGCATACAGTTCTGGCTCACGATAAGATATGAGTCATTTAGTTTCCTAAGCACCGCACGACCTTGTGCCTAGGTGGTTATATTTTAAATTAATATAGAGGTTGCGAATGTCACGTGACTAACCTGACCTTAATTCTCTTCTAGTACTGTTCTGCAAGGCTGGAGGTGGGTGGGATGTCTCTAGTATACAGGAAAGTGGTTGGGATTACCTGAGTGGACAGTGAAACTGGTATTCCGGCATAAAATATGCGGGGACACGTGTTACATACATCAATAGAACAGTTTCCAATAAAACGATCTACTAGAGGTTCAAATTTGGACTACCACGAAAATGGTTTTCGGGGCCATGAGTTCCGGCCCTAAGATATGCAGTGTCACGTGATGCCCACTTAAACGTGTCCCTTAAATCCCCCACACGCCATTTCCGAAGTTATAAAACAGAAATTATCTTCTTGAAACTTCCCCAAAGCGATTTAACTTAAAGTATTGAAAATATATTTTTTTGGGGGGAGGATAAAATGACCTGAGTCAATAGGTCGGAACTGCAGATAAGCACCGGGACTGTACATAAGCACCGGGACTGTACATAAGCACCGGAACTAGATGTCCTCTCTATACTTACCCTACTCTACACCTGTCAGAACACAGCAGATACCAGGAGCAGATATCAGCAGAAATGTAAAATTAAGTAGTAATAATTGTTGATTAATATATTTAAAGCTTATATCAATATTATTAATTAATGTCGAATTAATAGTAAAACGTTCCTTAGGTGCCATAAATTTCATAGTAATATGTTTTAACATGAGTCAGATCCGCCATAGGTAGTGCTCTACCTATTCAGGTTCTAATTAGGGTCTTTTCAGGGTCTAATTAGGGTTTAATTAGGTTCTATTTAGGTTCTTTTGAGGTCCTATTGAGGTCCTATTAAGGTAAAAACAAGAAAGAAAAGAGCAAAATAAAAAAGAAGAAAACAGAAAATAAAAAAAAGGCTTGTGAAAGCAGCCTATTTACAACCAAAAATAAGCTGGGGCACAACAAAAAATTTGGGTCGAAAACTTTCAACTTATGTTTTAGTAGATATTGATATACAGGGATATGTAGGTTGTACCTTACAAGACCAAAGTTCTAAACGAGGTGTGAGGCGGGTGAGAACTCTTCACCCACTCCCAACCTGCACATAGTTCTTCATAGATCGTGTATATAACATATCCACGAAGTACCTCGTGTTGAACGTTAGAATATACCAATTGGTATACAGGAACCGTTATATAGTTGGACTGTAATAACTCTCTCAAATGAGTGACTTGGGTAATCATTTCTGTCATCTTTCTCTCGTAACTCTATTGCTATGTAAAGTAGTGAGTTCGTGATTACTGTTTCACAATTGATTCCACTCAACACTGATTAGGATCCTTGCTTTATATACTTAGTCCTAGGGACTTACAAACGATCTCTCTCCTTCGTCAATCTCTCTCATCTATATTGTCTTCTCCAAAACAATGCTCAGAGTTAGACAAGAGTTAGACGAGAGCTAGACGGGAGCCCATAGAGCCCTAGCTCTACCTTTGTCTCTTCTTCAACAATACCCAACATTGTTTCACCTGGATAGCTTGGAATGAACATGCAGTACCTGCGCATGTACAGTGTCTTTCAAAACTATACAAACTAGCGCAACAAAATGTTTCATACCTCTTCGCATAGTCTTTCAAACCAAAAGGCGTAATGTTTCACACCAATTTTCATTAGAATTCAATTTTCTGAAATCTTAAATCTGGATGATTGCCTCATATGTACTACACTTGGGAGACACTTGGGAGTCTTGCAGTACCAATCAAGGGTCGAAATGGACGGAGCATTGATTGGGTGCAACCCCCGGAATTGACTCTAGCGAGAAACCAAAACACCCGTACACCCGGCCACCTCAGCAGAAAAAGGCCCAACACAAACGACCTTTTTTTCATGGTACTGAAAGAAGAGTAAGTTTGGAGGAATCCTGGAATTCCGGACTTTACAATGCACTTTTTTTAGCTCAAAAAGGTTTTCGTGGTGGGTTTTTGGAGGTCCTGTAGCTGGACATTTCCGGCCGCGGTCCTCAATTCCGGTCAATCATACCATAACAGTGCTCATAATCATATATCATATAAGTATGTCAGTAAATAGTATGAGATTCTGTCCAATATTACAGTGTTTTTCAAAAGTATTCAAATCAGCGCGGCAAAATGTTCAAACCACACTAGCAAAATTAAACAAGCCAAAAATTCAAAAAGCTTCGTACCTCTTAGTACAGTTTTTTAAACCAAATGGGGTAATGTTTAACACCAATTTTCATTAGAATTCAACCTTCTGAAAATTAAAATTTGGTGGATTGCCATATACGTACTACATTTGGGAGTCTTGCAGTACCAGTGAAGGACTAAAACAGACGAATCTGAACTGGAAGGGGTACGAAACTTTTTGAATTATTGGTTTGTCTAATTTTGCTAGTGTTGTTTGAATTTTTTTGCCGCTCTGGTTTAAATACTTTTGAAAAACACTGTACTGGTCTCCCGAATTCATCAGTCACATGTCGCGTGTTCCAACATGGTGTAGCTTAGTAGTGTAGCTTAGTTGTCTAGAGTGTAGTGGCCTAGTAAATTGGTATTACCAGGTTTATGTGCATTGTGGATCAGAAAATATACTCTTATAATACCTTATGGGTACTATAGTGGATAGTGGATAAGTAGAGGATAAGTAGTGGATAAGTAGTGGATGCAAAGGGATTAGTGATGGAGCTTGGGTGAGACTTTCGCAGTCTTTCACAGTGTGACACTCTACAACTCATGCACGGGCGATCGTGTCACGTGACCAACTCTATCGATTCCAGGCACCACTAACATCACTTAGACACAATAAAAAATAGCCAGAATGGCCGAATAGCATCCGTGGATAGCTGTATACAGTCCCAGCACCTTCTATACAGGCAACCCATCCCTATACCGGCAGCTGTATACACTCCCTTTCCCCATACCGTTGTCCTAATTTCTCACCATGACCATCTCACTGCGCATGTAATTTGCCGCATTGGGCCAAAAGTAAATAAACCAGCATCTCCCATTCCATTGTAAACACCCATCCCCACGAAAACTCCCGAACCAAACCACCAACCAAACCACCAAACAAAACCACCAAACAAAACCAACAAAATTCTGTCAAAAAAAAAACCTTTTTCTGTCTATTCTCTATCCAAATCTTACAATATACACTCCATTCTCTCCCCTCTACATGAACATCTTGTGTCTATTTCCTTGGCTACTAGTGGTGGGTGCCTGGTCGACGGTTTACTCGTTTGAGCAGGGCCGAATATATGTTCACCTCAAAAATAACGACTTGGTAGCTCTCAATTTCTCTGCTACTGGTCTAGATACACTCTCCAATTACTCGTTGGAGGAGGTCAATTATCGGTCGGGCCAACATATCCAGGCCTTGGCGCCACCTCCTGCAAACCTGTCGCTTTTTGCATGGAAAGAAGGCCTCTATGCATTTACCGGAGCTAAGGATGAATCTTTGGCCGAATACGATCGCTGTGGAAATGGCATATTCCAGCTCTTGCGTTATCATGCAGATAAAGATGCTTGGGTGCATGAACCCAATATGACCTTTGCCCAGATCGATGATATTTCGTATTATGCAGACTCCACCTACTTGACTTCACTGGATTCAGATACTATATACATTTACGGAGGCCGCTGTGAAAAAGAACTGGACGAAATCTCCGGCCGCCTTCTCCTGTTCAATATGCAGGAGCGCCATTTCGCCAACATTTCCACCTCCACCAAGCCCCAGGCCTTCTACGGTGCAGGAACCGTGTGGGCGCCTACCCCTTATCTGACATTTGTTATTGGTGGCCGCTCAGCTCAAGGGTGGCTCAATATGGGTCAAATAGCCGTGTGGGATTTCCAGGCCGGATGGACCTCGCAGCAAACGTCCAATTCCTCGGGCATTGAATCCCGAACAGGGGCATTGGCGCTTCCTGTATTTAACCCGCTCACTTCTGCTTCTGGATCACTGGTTCAAACGGAATATTCGGTGCTGGAAATTGTGGTTGTGGGCGGAAAAGCTTTGGGAGGTCCTGCACAATGGGCCCATCTAAAGTACACGCAAAATCTGTGGATCTGGTCGTCTTACCCGGAACCCGCTGTGGGTGATGATATCCTTGGAGTCGCAGTTATTTTCAATACTTTGGTAGTGGTCACTGACTCGTCCCAAAAGAGAGATTTGACGTACCAGTTGGACGTGTACTCTGTGCAGGAATTCCAGCAAAAAAGCGATCTTTTGAGCAGTGAAGCCGCCCAGACCAAAAAACCCGCCGAAAAAGAATCCGGAAAAACAGCCAAAGTGTTGGTGGGCACATTGGTGCCGCTTTTAGCCCTTGCTTCTGCGGTGGCCGTGGGGTTCTTCCTCTGGAAACGCCGGAAAATGGCCCAGGACCTGCATAGTCTCGTGGAACCACTCGAGTACCAATTTGGACACTTCAAATCGGATCTGGACGCTAGCTCGCTTTTGCAGGAGAAACCATTGGGGTTCCTGCACATAAATGACCTGGCATCCACGCTAGATGTAGGGTCTATGGACTCGTGGGTCCGGAAGAGACAGGAGTATGAAGCCAACTTGCCTAATCGGGAAAGAGGAGGGGATGGGCTCGTAACCGCAAATGCAACAGTTCCAAATTCCCATGAGTCTAGCTTGAATCCTTTCAATCTGCGTGTTCTTCAGCGAATCAGCTACCTCGCGTCCAATGAAACACTCCATTCCAATACATCCCAAGAAGACTTGGAAGGATATGGCGGGACTGCATACAGCCCGTTGGTCAAGAAGAAAGAAGCCATCTTTGAAAATGTCAATTTGGGAGCTACGGAGATTCTAGAACATCCACCAAAATCAGAAAGCGAGCGAGATCTCGCTGACCTTACTCGCGATAAAGTCGAGGTGCCGCTTCGGATAGCACACCTCAAGAAGAGCTTCAGCTATAGTCAGACGCCGCCGCAGCTGCCGATGCTCCGGAAGAAGTCGCGGCTCGACCCCGGATTCTACGACTTGCCCGAGGGTAGCCCGTCACTGGACGACGAGTCCATAGACGAAAACGTGGATGTACAGGTTTTGGTTTCGTCCAAGCGCAAATCCGTGCTCCGCGTGGCCAACCCGGATGAGGAGTTGGATTCGGATACGCCCGAATCTCTTCGCCAAAGAGTCTCATCAAGGTGATGAATCGGATTGGAGAGGTCTGATTGGTGGAGGTTTCTGATTGGAGAAGTCTCTGATAGAAGTCTCTGATAGAAGTCTCTGATAGAAGTCTCTGATAGAAGTCTCTGATAGAATTTACTGATTGGAGAAGTCTCTGATTGGAGAAGTCTCTGATTGGAGAAGTTACTGATTGGAGAAGTTACTGATTGGTGGAAGTCTCTGATTGGTGGAGGGAGGAGAGGGGGGATGTAAACCGGGGCCGCGAATCGTGGATCTGCTCTTATCTGCCGTGGATCTGCCCTCTGCCCCGGATGTGCCCCGGTTCTAAGCCCTACCCCCGAATCTACCTGGTGGATTGACCGGTGGGAGATTCTCACGCACCGCACGCGAGACTGTACTGTATCATAGGAGTGTATTATTAGCTAGGAAATCAACTGTATAGTGTAGAGTCGTGTAGCATTAATAATTCTCTGTTCACTATATACTACACTGGACTGTACTCCTTGGTTTGTTGAAAGGACCACCTGATGTGCCTAACATAAATGCACAACTGGAGTTGAGTAATCCAAAATACACTATATATATACTTGTTAGTCTGAGTCGAATATACAGTGTTTATGAAAACTATTCAAACCCGTGCGATAAAATGATTCAAACCACACTAGCAAAATTAAACAAACCAATAATTCAAAAAGTATCGTACGCCTTCCACTTCAGTTCCGTCCGGTTTGACTCTTGATTGATATTGCAACACTCCTAAATGTCTCCCAAATGTCTCCCAAATGTAGTACATACAGTGTTTTTTCAAAACTATCCAAGCCAGTGGGGGAAATTCTGTTTTAAAGTAGTCTGTTTTTACCAGATTAAGATTCTCGTTGAATATTTGGCCAATTTATGGTGTAGTGGTTTTGGTATTAGTGGAAAGAAGCACCAGACCGGAACTCAATGGTGGTCACGTGACCATAAAGATCACGGCACCTTTAAAATGCCACCACCAAACCTTTTCAACTACAAAACCACCAAAATCATGTCCGGAATTCCAGCATTCTACCAAACCTATTTTTAGTTCGGTACCACGAAAAAACGGTTGCTTGCGTTGGGCCTTTTTCTGCTGAGGTATCCGGGTGTACGGGTGTTTTGGCTTCTCGCTAGAGTCAATTCCGGGGTAGCCCTTGATTGAAACTGCAGACTCCCAAATATAATACATATGAGGCAATCATCCAGATTTAACATTTCAGAATATTGAATTCTAATGAAAGTTGGTGTGAAACATTACGCCATTTCGTTTGAAAGACTGTGTGAAGGATACGAAACTGAACTGGGAGGGGCACGAAACTTTTTGAATTATTGGTTTGTTTAATTTTGCTAGTGTGGTTTGAATCGTTTTGCCGGGCTGATTTGAACAGTTTTGAAAAACACTGTATCGCACTGGTTTGATAGTTTTGAAGTGTTTTTGAATACTATTCAAACTAGCGCAGCAGTATGTTTCAAACCAGACTAGCAAAAGTAAGCAGACAGATAATTGAAAAAGGTTCGGATTTACGTCATAAAAATTATTAAGGATCAAGGATTTGAAATAAACTGTTTATGTGAAGTCTTTATCAAATATTAAAAACAGTACCTTTTCGAATTATTGGATTGTTCAATTTTGCTAGTGTAATTTGAACATATTGCCGCGCTGATTTGAATACTTTTGAAAAACACTGTACTAAACATTTTGTCGCGCTGGTTTGGATACTTTTGAAAAACACTGCGGCAATTGCTTCAAACCACACTAGCAAAATCAAAACAAACCGATCATTCAAAAACTTTTGTATTTATGACTTTAAATATTGCTAAGAATCAAGGATTCTAAATAAAATGGTTATGTGAAGTCTTTATTAAATATTAAAAACAATAACTTTTTGAATTATTGGGTTGTTTAAATTTGCTAGTGTGGTTTGTATTGAACATGTGAGATGTGCTGACCCGTGTATGCAGGTAATGTGTTACCTGCAGTACAACGGAATTGGACAAGCCTCATAAGGTTCCGAGGAACGGATGAGTGCAGACTAGTATTGTATCCGGGTCTTGGCGTCAGGAGTAGGCAGGTTTGACTTTAGACAACGTATTACCAAGTCCGGTGCAGGAGCAAGGAGTTTAAGGTGAAAATAGTATATATAGAGAGGATTCCGCTCTAGGTAGAGCGGTATCATAAGTAACCATAATATCACGGATCTCCTGGTACACATTAGTAGCACAACTAAGATAGAGAGAAATGAACAAAGACATAACCGTTCCGGATCATGAACTCAAGAGAGGTAAACTTCAACAGTTATTAGCCATGTCTCACACGAACAATGCGGCCCTTTAATTGTACAGCCACAACACCCATCCTAAACGGTGCCATACATTGTACCATTCCCCACAGCCACACACAATCACATACATTCACAATCACACTATTCATAACCACATGATTCAAAAATCATTCACCATTCACTCCATTCATAACCACATTCATTATTCTGCAGCCACAGTATTGTATAACCACTAAAAAGAATAGAAAATAATGCAGAAAATAATGTAGAATATAATGTAGATGAATTTAATAAATTAAGAAAAATAAGAAAATGAGAAAACGAGAAAAATGAGAAAAATGTGTCTGTAGTATTCCCTATACTTGTACGATACGCTATTCTAAGTAGTCGCACTACGGTGCATTGGCACTCTAATGGTACCATATTGGCATGGTACTCTATAATGGCACTATAATGGTGCTATAAATTTGTTGTTGAATCTATATAGTAGTACAGGTTCAGCTAATCTATAATATCGGTTATAGTTGGTTTAAACAGTGTACAAATACAATAGAAAAAGATGAGAATGAGGAAGTTGAAATCCAAGTTACGCCAGATTTTATAGAACTGATTTAACTAGAAATACTAGAGATTCTGACTTAGAGTTCTTTTTAACTACGCCTGCAGAGTATCACACATTCAGTGAATTACCCATTAATAATAGTTATGATATGCTATACTAGTACTATATGTCAGATCCACCATAGGTATCCCCACCTATTGAGGTATTAAGCCTCTGTGTCTGATATCTACCAGCCATCTATCAGCCATCTACCAGCCATCTATCAGCCATCTATCAGCCATCTATCAGCCATCTAGTGGCACGCCCTTTTCTTTTTAGTTATATATGCAACCCTGAATCCTCTCATAGGGAATCATCGACGAATACAGATAACTTAGTACTGAACGTTACAACAAGAATCTAACACTATATGCCTGGTGTATACTAGTGTATAGTGGCACTCTAAGGGTACCATACTGATATGTACTCTATAATGTACTCTATAATGTACTCTATAATGTACTCTATAATGTACTCTATAATGTACGCTATACTGGTTCTATACTGGTGTATACTGGTACTATACTGGTACTATACTTATACGATACGCCATACTATAATGGTACTCTATGGTACGAAGGATGTTCTGGAGGGTATACATATCACACTATCCACTAATTACACTTGTAGAGTTCTTGTAGAGTACTTGTAGAGTACTTGTAGAGTGATTGTAGAGTGATTGTAGAGTATTGAGTAGAGTATAGAGTAGAGTAGAGTATAGAGTAGAGTATAGAGTATAGAGTATAGAGTATAGAGTATAGAGTAGAGTATAGAGGACTTGTATAGTGTGGTACTGAGTACTGTAGTATAATAGTGTTAGGTGATATTCTAGTCCAGCAGTGAGTTAGTGTATTCTAATACTCTGGTATAATAATGTAATGTAATCTAGTATAGAAGCCAGTGTTCCAACTCTTTACAATGATATGGTCTTTTTTGCTCTACTGTTCTACTGCTCTACTGCTCTACTGCTCTACTGCTCTACTGCTCTACTGCTCTACTGCTCTACTGCTCTACTGTTCATAGTGTAGTCAATACCCCCTTAATTATGTGTCAGTTTCAATACAGTGTTTTTCAAAAGTATTCAAACCAGCGCCCAAAATGTTCGAATCAAGAAGGCAGAATGGTTCAAATCAATAATTCAAAAAGTTTCATACTCCTTCGTACAGTCTTTCAAACCAAATGGTGTCAACGAAAACAAGAAAACCAGTTCAGTTCCGTCCGTTTTGTCCCTTTACTAGCACTGCAAGACTCCCAAATGTAGTGCTTATGAGGCAATTCTCCAGACTAAGATTTCAGAATATTGAGTTCTAATGAAAGTTGGTGTAAAACATTACGCCATTTGATTTGAGAGACTGTGCAAAGGGGTACGAACCATTTTGTTGCGCTGCTTTGAATACTTTCGAAAAACACTGTACCAGAGAATAGGTTCTAGTACTACAAGCTGTGAATTAAAGAAAACAGTGCATAGTGTGAACAGGCTATTTGATTCGAGGCAGTCTTGTAGAAGTCACACACTCGTTCGAGCACCTTGACTGATTGATTTATGACTGATTGATTTATGACTGACTGACTGACTGACTGACACTGACTGAAGGATATCTCGTTGAGTAATAGCGAGATGTTTGAGAGTTTCTAGCCCAAATCAATTGAGTGGGGTAGTAGTAGAGAATAGTGCAAAAGTTTAGTAGCATAGTATTATAGTAGTAGTAGGAGTGAGTAGTAGTGAGTAGAGTAGTAGTATCATAGTAATAGTAGTGAGTAGAGTAGTAGTGAGTAGAGTAGTAGTGAGTAGAGTAGTAGTGAGTAGAGTAGTAGTGAGTAGTAGTGGGAGAGTAGTTACTGATTGGTGAGTAGTAGTAGAAGTATAATCACTGGCCTTGACTGACTACTGACTGACTGACACTGTCTTTATGGCTAACTTATTGCTAACTGACTTGACCGATGACTGACTGACTTATAGCTTAGACTGACTTTCTAACAATGCAATACTACACTGGACTGACTCCATGCTTATTGAAAGACCACCAGAAAACCCCGAGCAGGTGCACACGGAGTTATATATTCTCAATCGCCGCACCATGGTCCGCTAGTAGTCCACTGGTCCACCGCACCGCACTGTATTGGAGTAGTGAGTAGTGAGCAGTGAGCAGTGAGCAGTGAGTAGTGAGTAGTGAGTAGTGAGTAGTGAGTATTCAACAGTGAGCACTAAATGTGAGCACTAAACAGTGAGTATTTAACAGTGAGTATTTTAACAGTGAACAGTGAGCACAAGTGTGAGTATTTATAACAGTGAACAGTGAGCATACTATGGGGCCACACTTACTTATTAGTCCAACCCCAGCCTGCAAAAAATACCACACCAAAAAAAACATCATACCAAAACCACACCAAAACCACACCAAAACCACGCCAAAACCACACCAAAACCACGCCAAAACCACACCAAAACCACGCCACACCAAAATCACCATACTCAAACCCACATAAAAAATAAAAGTTAAAAAATAAAAGTTAAAAAATAAAAGTTAAAAAATAAATAAAAAATAAATAAAAAGTAAATAAAAATAAATAAAAATAAATAAAAAGTAAATAAAAATAAATAAAAAGTTAATAAAAATAAAAGATAAAAAATAAAAAATAAATAAAAATAAAAAGACCTATACCGGGATTCGATTATAGACTAGACTTTTATATCGATATTCATTATTGAATGGCTGCATCTGTGAACCTACCACCAGCCTAATCTCACCTCTCATACTCTCCACCCATACACACCTCACACACCATATCTTTAGCCCAATACTCAACCCATACCCACACCAAGCCATACACCAAAATCACTGCAAAACCATACCAAAATCACTAAAAATCACCATACCCACATCTTTAAATTATTTTATCTCCTGTATAAAACACCCTATACCGTAAGCCTTCTCCCTCTATTCTCTAACCCTCTACTCTCTAACCCTGACCCTTACCCTACCCTGACCCTTACCCTACCCTGACCCTAACCCTACCCTACCCCTAACTCCAAAAACCCACCCTAATCTACATTTAAAAGGTTTTTTGTCCAGGTGGTGGAGACTGGGTGGTGGGTTTTGTGTGGACGACCTTTATGTGGACGGCTTGCCTGCAGTATTCCGTCCAGAGGCTCATAGTCCGCTCCAACTGCTGCGCCATGGACGCTCTTAACATGGGCCACCACCAGCACCTGCGCCCAGGTCCGTACACCCCAACCAACGGCCCTAGTCTTTCCAGCCTACGAGTGTCTTCTCTGAAGTCGGCCATGCCTCTGGACCCCGACGGCCCGGACCTTCCCCTGGCGCCTGAAGAGTACGCGTTCTCCATGCAGTATGGCGCTTCTACTATGTACGCCCAAAACGCCAACCCGGCCTCCCACGAAGAAATGAATGGCTCCACCGTGTTCTCCGCCCCTGAAAGTGCCGCCCACTTGAAATCCCCGCTCAAATCTGCCCAAACGGGCCTGCTGGCCTCGGTGCAACACCCATCTTCCGGGATGTTTCTAGATCAGCCGTCAGGAAACGGTTTTGGCCCGGATTTGGACCCCACCGCCGACCTGCGCTACTCGGAAAACACCTACATGTCTGTTTTCCCGGGAGACGAGCCCATGTTGCTGCCCACCTGGAATATGCCTGGTTCTTTCAAGGTGTTTAATGCCATGGACTTGGATATGCAAGAACCCTCGTACCCAGGGCCCCTGGCGGCTCCTAATCAGGCCTTGCCACCGCAAAACAACGACTTTGCAGCCCCTCAAAACCCAGGCCAATTCCTGGGCCAATCCGACCAATTTCCGGGTCAATCCGATCAATTCCTGGGCCAATCCGATCAATTCCTGGGCCTGTATGCAGGCCAGTACCCATCCTCCCAATATACTCAGGCCAATACCCCCTTCGACCCAGCGTTCAACGCATCGCTTAATCCAACCCCAACCTCTAATACCCTTAATCCAAACACGCTCAATGCTGCGTTTCCTAATCTGGTCAGGGACGATCTGAGCTCGCTAGACCCTGACTTCCCCAACCTCGCCCTAGATCCCCACTACCTCGACTCGTCCCATGCCTTTGCCCGCTCGCTCTCCCATAGCATGGCCGAGTCGCCCTTCTCCACCGACAGAAGCCCGCAGCCGTCACCGCTGAGCTATGCGTTTCCGGCTTCCCAAGGTGCGGATGCCCCAGACTCCGTCGCTCCGGGTGCTATTTTATATCCAGAAACAGCCCTGAATGGGCCTCAGACCTCGGGGTTCCGGGACACCGAAAGTAATCGAACCTCCATTTCCTTGGCTGCCAACGA
The DNA here is from genome assembly GCA_002370185.1 of Metschnikowia sp. 01-655c1. Taxonomy (NCBI): domain Eukaryota; kingdom Fungi; phylum Ascomycota; class Pichiomycetes; order Serinales; family Metschnikowiaceae; genus Metschnikowia; species Metschnikowia sp. 01-655c1. The sequence continues at coordinate 33,107 of NKZO01001810.1, forward strand.
GCTCTCGCCGCTCACCACCACGACGTCGTTTTCTGCGTCCGTCAGCTCGCATCACCTGACGCAACAGTCGTTTTTCTCTGCCCAGCAATTCTGGCGGTCGCTGATGGATCTACCTCCATCTCTGATTCACCGGGCGTCCATAGATCTCTACCAGAGACGGCGGGGGTCGTTGGAGAGTTCCAATTCCGGGGCCAATGCTCCTGTACGCTCACAGAGGTCTTTGGCCAGCTATTTTCCCTTTATGGACCGGGACCGCAAGCTGCCGATCCAGAACCCTTCTCCTCCGGAAAACTGGCAGCCGGCAATGGTGTCTGCGCCACGGCACTCCATCCGAAGTATCTTTAAGACCAGCAATGCTCCACAGTCAGTGGAAGAGGAGCCAGAAAGACCTGTTTTTTCGGCCAAAAGTGAAGATGATCATTTGGACGGAGATGAGGCTCAGAAAAAGGCCAAAAGGACTACCAGAGGCTTGTTTAAGCGCTTTAAGCAGACCAAGCAGGAGGAAATGAAGCCAGAGGAGATGAAACAAGAAGATGGACTTCGCTTTGATGATTTCGGGCCCGTGAACTCCAGTCAAAGTGATGTGCAGCTTGGAAATATAAATATGGGAGGTTACGAAGATGCAGAAATGGATGACGAGCCGGATTACGGTGCTCTTTTCTCCAAGGTCGGAAAACGCAAGAACTTCGTGATGAAAAATAGCAAAAAAGACAAGGAGAAGGAGAAGTGTGGCAAGGTGGACGTGGCCATCAAGATGGAGGAGGCCGCAGCAGCTTCGTTTTCCAGTGCTGAAAACTCCGAGTCCAGCCATTTGAGTGCTACTACTTCAGGGATGTCGGCCACATCCCGTGAAACAATGGAGAATGGCCCCACTCTGACATTTGCAAGTGCATCCAAACGGATCTTAGGGTCTCGGCTCATGAAGAAGAAAAACCACGTCAAAAACGAGCCTTTGTCCAACGTGGTGGAAATTGATCTCCAGTCCTTGGACCTTCCAGAGAACACCGAGGTGATCGAAAAGCAGGCCTCGAAATCACGGACACGGGGCCGTAAGGAGGATAAAGCTGCAGATTTGGAAGACGACTCTAAGATCTACATCTGTGGGTACTGCTCACGGCGGTTTAAGCGGCAGGAGCACTTGAAACGGCACTTCCGCTCGTTGCACACGGCCGAAAAGCCCTACAATTGTCTGTACTGTAAGAAGAAGTTCAGCAGAACAGACAATCTTAATCAGCACGTCAAGGTGCATAAGCAGGAGGAGGAGGAGCAGAACATGTGATTTGTCTGCGGCCTACTATGTGTCATCAGGATGGCACAAATATATGCAAGATCCATGATGTATGAGATCGATGAGACGGAGTTCAAGATAGTCCAAGGTTTATATACAGGATCTATGTCTATTGTTCTATGGATGGTGTTGTTGGGGTGCTCAAGAAACTAGTCGGATTGGACCTTATTCATGGATTTTCCATGGCTAATTTGAATAAACTCAAACAAGATCCAAATCAAAATGGCGTGAAATACCTACGCTCATCTTTATGGTTCCATTGAGCCTCGCAGCCTCGCAGCCTCTTTATGGATATCTGAATATTGGAAACTTTCAAGTTCGAATGTTCATGACCTCATGGTATGATCGCATAGATCCGGCAAGACCTTCACAAATGCAAGTATACTCCATAGAGGGATCTCCGGTGTCCAGAGCTACTAGCAATACAACAAGCCATATGTGAGTAGTGGATGCCAAGGAATCACTCCCGATTCGAGACTTGCAGTTGTACTTGAACAAGAGATACCAACACATTACCGGGTTTTTGGAATATAGAGATTCCAGACTATACAAGAGTGAATCTAGTCCCTTGTACCTACTACTTAGCTACTCTACTTAGCTACTCTACTTAGCTACTTTACTTAGCTACTCTAAAGTACACCCACATTGTATAGTCTGTATATCGCTGTATTCTTAAGATCATACTCTTTAAATCATACTCTCTACATCATACTCTCTACATCATACTCTTTAAATCATACTCTTTAAATCATACTCTCTAAATCATACTCTCTGAATCATACTCTCTGAATCAACTGGGAGGATCAGGTAGCCGTATATAGCAGTATACTATAGTGAAGTGGGCATATAGGGTAGAGCAGTTAGTAGTGCAGAAAAAGGATAGAGTAATAAGTAGGAGAGTAAAGGGTATGTACAGTGTTTCTCGAAACTATTCAAACCAGTACGACAAAATGTTTCGAACCAAGAAGACAGAACAATTCAAACCAGCGCGGCAAAACGATTTAAATCACACTATCAAAATTAAACAAACCAAGTTTCGTACCCCTTCCAGTTCAGTTCTGTCCGTTTTGACCCTTGATTGGTACCGCAAGACTCCCAAATGTAGTACATATGAGGTAATCCTCCAGATTTAACATTTCATAATATTGAATTCTTATGAATGTTGGTGTGAAACATCACGCCATTTTGTTTGAAAGACTGTGGGAAGGGGTACCAAACTTTTTGAATTATTGGTTTGTTTAATTGTGCTAGTGTGGTTCGAAACATTTTGGGCGCTGGTTTGAATAGTTTTGAAAAACACTGTATTGTATGTTGTCTACTGTCACTGTCTACTGTCACTGTCTACTCTCACTGTCTACACTCTACTCTCTACTATGTCTACCATATCTAACAGCGTAAAGTATAGTACTAGTACTAGTAGTAGTGGTAGTAGTAGTAAATAACAGTCGGTATCTAATAGTAGGGAGTAGTCAGTAAAGGTTAGTGCTGGTGAGTAGTACTGGTGAGTAGAACATGGAGGACGGTACATAGAAAGTAGTTGTAGGAGTAGTGTTATACTTTTGGAATTATCGTATGCTGCAGGATATTGCTATGTGCAGGCTTTCCGAATCCCTATGAAGTAATATTGAACAGAATGCCATAGTGTTTACTTTTTTGGCATACGAATATGGTGTATGATTATGAGCACTGATGCTGATAAAGTATGCGATAGCTAGACCGGAATTGAGGGCCCGCGGCCGGAATTGCCCAGCTACAGGACCTCCAAAAGTCCACCACGAAACCTTCTTCAACTAAAAAAAATATGCATTGTAAAGTCCGGAATTCCAGAATTCCAACCATCCTATTTTCACAAGACAGAAGTGAAAAAAAGGTCGTTTGCGTTGGGCCTTTTTTTGCTGAGGTAGCCGGGTGCACGGGTGTTTTTTGCACCCATTCAATTTGAATTCCGAGGTTGAGGTTCCCACACTCCATTAAACATCCCATGAGAAATACCCACCACAGTCACAGTCTCAAGGTATTTCCCAAAACGCGTGTCTGCTAATCAATCCGTAACTGTAGGCTCAATTACCGTATGAGTCGTGTGAGACTCATATTACTAGATTACTGGCACTCTGTTTTCTATGTTTTTTTGTTGATGATTCTCCAAAGGGAGGATCGGGTTACTTATGTAGTTAACGGTGGAGTTAGCTTATCCTTCCGGTTGAAGATGGGTGCAAGGGGAACTCTCCTCATTCCATCCTGGTACCTCGGTTTATCACACTTCATACTATACTTTTACACACTACACTAATACCTAATACTATTACACACTACACTAATACTATTACACACTACACTAATACTATTACACACTACACTAATACTATTACACACTACACTAATACTACTAGTAGTAGACATTTTGGTGGTGTTTGCGAGGGTGTGTTAAATATGATAATGTGAATAGAAATAGTATACAATCGCTCCTACATATATTAAGATATATGAATTCCGATAACATGAAATCATGATACTTATCGTAATTTGCTACGTTCTTCATCGATACGAGAACCAAGAGATCTGTTGTTGCAAGTTTTAAAAAAAACTTGGTTGAATAATAAATGTGGTTTTGGTAGTTCAGTCCTAAAGAATTTGGGTAATTTCTTAATGATCCTTCCGCAGGTTCACCTACGGAAACCTTGTTACGACTTTTACTTCCTCTAAATCACCAAGTTTGAATAAATTATATTAATATTGGATTTTATGAGTTTTGGATTTTATGGAACACATCAATTTTATGCACTGATTTTTTTATTGTGTACGATACCTGTACTTTTCGGCCAGAATGAGAATCTAGGGATTTCAGAGCACCCTAAAAAATCAGAAGTTGACCAATATTAACTATAGAAAAAAGGAGATTATTCTCTGAAAATCTGCATTACGTCTTAACCTTTTATCTCTTAATTTTTTTTTGATTTTTTTGACCCTTTAGCCGCTTTTGCCATTTCACCTTTTATGTGCTTTGCACGACCCACCCTACAAATCTATAAACCACCAGACTCCAGTATTATACAATTGGGGAGTATATAACAGCACACCAGGCTAACCTTAACTTTTACTCCTCTGTATATGGCGATTTCGAGTACTCATAAACTTATACCACTACATACACCTAAGTGACCTGCACACAACCCATCCATCCACTTCTTACTGTTGACAGACTACTATTGGATATGGAAGCACCTTGACGTGTATTAATGGCAAGATATCTAAATAGACCACTGCGCCAAGTTCAAGCTTGTTAAAACTCTGAGCAGTGGAGAAGTGAATGTCTTAAAGACTAGTGGATCCACACATTTCCGCAACCTTGTTGTTGTCTCTGACCATATGCCAGCATCAGTTTCAGATCACTGTACCGGTCTGAAATTCCAAGTCTTAAGTCCAGTCTTTAGTCCAAGTCTTCAATTCCAAGTCTTAAGTCCAGTCTTGACTTCCAAGTCTGAAATCTCAAGCATTGAAGCACAGATCAGTCCTCAGTCTGAATTGATTGAGACTCATTTCTTGATTGCTCTTGAAGCTAAAACTCTCATAAGACTCAACCATGGCTGATGCCTCATGGTTCTTATCTTAACGCTGTTTTTCATACGACTGACTTCATGATTTCAAAGCTAAACGTTTCATAAGTTCCCTGTCTGAAAGAACAACGTTTCACAAGACCCCTATGATAACGTCTCAAAGCTCGACATTTTCTCATCATAAGACTGACGTCTTGATTCGCGTAGTTCAACAACTTCTCATTATAAAACTGAAGTCTTGATTCGTGTAGATCAGCAACTTCTGATTATAAGACTGACGTCTTTTGATTCGTCTTGATTCGTGATCCGTGTTAAAGCCCCAACTCCTCGTTCAACCGGTTGGACGTGAGCCCGTCCAAGACATTCTCCATAGAGTCGATGGCCTGGCGATGCGCCCCCGGCTTACTGATCCCCCCATCCAGATCCGGGATCCGGAAACACACGCCATTGGCCAAGTGCTTCTTGTAGCCCTCCACGCGAGTGAACTCCTTGCCGCATTTGCACTTGACGTGTTTCAGCACCATGTGTGACTTGACGTGCCGGTTCAAGTCGTGCTGCCTTACGAAACTCTTGGGGCAATAAGTGCACGTGAACGGTCGATCACTCAAATGCGTCTGGATATGCGACCTGACGTTGTAGCGACGTGTGAACTTCTTACCACAGTTCTTGTACGTGCACGTAAACACCTTGTTGTGGTCGGGGCCCTCCCAGTAGCGGTCCAATTCGCCGGGGGGCAAGAGCGAGGTGGTTTTGATTTGCCTGCGTGGCGAGAGGTCATGGATGGCCTTGCGGATCTGCAGAGCCTTGCCGTTGGGGGAGATGATGGGGCTCCACTCCAAGGTGATTTTATTGCGGCTCGGAGTCATGGGGTTCTGCTTCAACGGCGTCAATTGCACAATGGTCTCGTTGACATCGGTCACGGTTTCATCTGCCGCATTTTCGTTTGGCTCGTTTTTCTGCATCATGTCTTTTTTCCGGATGGGACTGGACTGGAGCTCGTCGAGCTTGGGATGTGTACTCCGGCCTTGTGGTGATGAGCTCAAGTGGCCAATGGGTTCGCTGTAGTACTCGTTGATGCCGTCGTCCGAGAAAAACTGGGGACTATAGAACTTGTTGGGGCCTGCACTTTGAGGTGCCAAGTTCAGAGAGTTCAATGAATTCAGACTCATCATGTTCATGCCCAGAGAATTCAAACCCAGCGAATTCAAGCCCAGCGAATTCAAGCCCAGCGAATTCAAGCCCAGAGAATTCAAATCCATGGTATTGGTCATGTTCATTGCACCCAATGGTGACAGGTTAACCTTGGGGCTTTGTCGGAGATCGGGAACTTCTTGCATGACCGTATGATGTGGAGAGGAGTACATTTGGAAGTGGATGGGGGAAGATGATAGGGTTTGGCTGGCGGTCTCGCTGGAGGGCGGGGGTAGGTACACATTGTTGACGTCCAATAAAAAATCGTCTCTCTTTGCATGCTCCTTGAATAAGCTTTTGGGCCGCTTCTCGCTGTCGTATGGCGTATTCTTGTATGGGGTCCCGGGATCCTGCACGGGGATGGGCACGTACTTCTTGCCCTTGGCTTCCTTGGGCTCCTCCACCAACCCTGAGATATCATCGGGGTAATCCTTGCCCAGCTTGGGATGGTGGATGGTGCCAAGAGAGTTGCCCATATACAGGTTGTAGGACTTTCTCTGCGGCGGATCCGGGGGGAATTTGTATGACTTGGGGTTGTTGTTGGTGATAATGATATCCTGCTCCTTTTTGACGTGTTCCTCGTTCTCGTCCTCCTCTATGAGCTCGATTGGCTTGCACTCGTCCAACTCCTGGTTGAAGTTATACTCCAACTGCTCATTAGAGATCACTGGCTGGGGTCTCTGCGATCTCGCTAGCTGCGTGGGCGAAATGGACTTGACTGTATCCGTAGGAGGTTTCATATTATGGAGATTTTCATCGTTGGGATTTCTGCTGAAGGAGAGTTCTCTGTTGTGGTCCATGAACCCGAAAATGGCCGTTCCACTGGGCTTCTTGGAGTGCCGGTACGGTGATGACTGACCCTGGCTATAGTTGGAGGTGTATTTCTGCGTGATATCAAGATCGTTCATGTTGGACAAGCCAAGGCCCAAAGGCCCGCTTGTCTGGCCGTACCCAGAAGGAACATCTAGGTCCTGTAGCGTAGCCAAGGCCTCGTTGAACACAATATCGAAGTTCTCTCTGTCCTGGAAATATTGCGAGAACTCCTCATCTTCCTGGGGAAGAAGGTCGATGTTCTTCAAGGACTCGAGGTCGTCCCAAGCCATATGGTTCATGTCAGCTATGTGATGATTTGATTGGTTTGGATATGATGAATGGGGGTTTGAGATTGTGAATTCTGTTAGGAGTGTGGATTGGGAGTCTCGTATTTGGGATTTCTGATTTCAGATGTGAATTTCTTTTCTGATTTCTGATCTGGTTCTGATTTCTGATCTGTCAATTTCTTATTTTCTTATTTTCTTTTTTGATTTTTGGTCAATGGTCAATGATAATTGGTAAAATGATTCCAGGATCTCAAGTGTGGAAGAAATGAAGTATGTTCGTGAGCCTCAGTAGAAGACTGTTAATAGCCGTATTCAATGGCTCTAGCAGAAACGATGGATGATTGCTAGGATAAGAAAACACACTGAGTTATAAACCCGATTTGGCACTTTTAAAGACAATGCAGGGAAGCGTTGAAGGCCTCTTTCCAAAAGGGTGCAAAACATCAACATGTCGAGCTGCACCGGGATCGTGGGTCCTGCATGCCGCCACGCATCTGTTGACACTTTGTTCTGATGCGGAAGTGCCAAATAGCCGATCGTGTTCTAGAGATGTGGCTCCACTTATTTTCCGGTCCCGCCAGGCGCCTCTAGCACACTTTCAGTGGATCTGGAGGGAAGATTCTTCGGGCCACGTTCTTCCTTGCGGTGTTTCACTTCCCCGTACTTTTGCCTGGTACACAGCTGGGAGTGCATCCTGTGCGCACTTGGAGATGTATTGTGCTTTTCCTGTCGCTCTTGAAGCGAGACAATAGCATATTGTGTACTTGCCAGATTATCGAGCATGTCACATTTTTTTCCCCGTTTCCCCAGCTTTCACCTAGGGCCCTAAATTTTCTAACCTTGCATAATGTGCCAAACCGAACCGAGGATGCGACTGGGTCCGTAGCGAGGTGCCAGGGTGTCATTTGGAGGTGCTGCGATGTTAAAAAGAGAGCATCTGCCATAAATGTAAAGTGGATAATCTGGACCGGAGAATCTCAAGTTTCAAAGCGTGACTCTCGATACCAATTCGTCCAATAGTATCAAAACACGCTTTCTTGCAGCTTGTTAGTCCGGTCCTCCTGCATGTGCCGCTCTGGATAGCCTCATCTCGCTAAAACTTGACCATGCGTTAGGGCTGCGCAGAACTATGGTGTGCTCAATGCGCGCGCACGTATCGGGATTTAGACAACAAGACCCTTGCTGACAAAACGTATCGGAGACTGAATGTAAGCTAGGCCTTCACGTATCGATAAAGCCGACCACAACTGTAGCCTAAAAAAAAGTTAAGAAGGTATTAACAAAAACGTCAGGGAGGTAATAGACCAACAAAAAAGTCAAGACGGTAAATACACTAGCAAAAAATTCAGGGAGGTAAATAGACAAAAAAGTCAGGGGGCAAATAGACAAAAAAGTCAGAGGGCAAATAGCCAAGTAGGCAAACCAACCAACATAGACAGACCAAAACAAACTATCAAAAAAATAGGAATATATGAAGGAGCAGAACTTAGAATGTCATAGGTATCTTAGACTCCAATTTAGAACGTCATGGTACTTCAGCTTCCTAGCGCTAATTGAACTCTCACCGCCCGTTTCTCACCACCACTAAAGGCTGTAAGTAAAAGACAGAACATTTGAAGCAGTTTGTTAGGACATACCATTAAATTATTAGATTACATCACGGTTCATCAGTTAATATATATATATATATATATATACGGAGCCTTGGAATGTGGAGGGAGATACGGCATTTTATAGGGCAGTGGCGAGGGACACAAACGCAAGGGGTGTTTCATATTTGAAACGCGGCCGTGCGATCCCGAGAGAATAGAAAATAGCTTCTAGGCAACATGCACCTTTAAGTTATGGGCCCATCTTTGAATGGGAAAGCGCATTTAGTCTTGTCTCTGACGTTTCCTTCCACGATTGTTTCTTTTCGAATTGCCTCTTTTCAGAATGCCTTTACTGAGGTTTGACATTCTAGATCGGGGTTTACACTGCTGATTGGAATTCAGCCGTACGTCCTGCGTCTTGGGTTCCTGAGCTGTCTGAGAAGCTTTAGGTATTGGTACAGTCTCAGCGATCTGCGATTTCACCGGAATCAAGACCTTGTTAGAATCAAGCTCCTTTAGGAACTCCTCAGCACTAGAAAGAAGCAGGTGATGGACATATATTTCACTCCTCAGTAACCTCTCATATAGTACATTATAATTTGATAATGATATCGCATCCGGACGCACGCGGTGATGCGTGACTGCTTGAAGTAGCCCACAGATGTGTTCGAAGGGATAACTGTAGGCGATACAGAATTTGACCAAGGGCAATATGTTCCCTTTCATTGCATTTTGGAAGTGTTCACTGAACACAGGCCCATAGCAATGCGACTTTTCTTGGAGTCCCTCCTGGATCAATTGCGGAAGAAGGACCCTATCCACATATGGCTTCAGAAAGAGCTGTAACCCGTACGAGGCCGGATCCTCAAGACAAGTGGCGACCATCTGGGAGAAATGGTTATCCAAACATTGCACCAATTTGTCAACCTCCTGGGGAGTTCCATATATACAAGCCCGAAACGCCTCAGGCGTTACGGTACAATACTCGTTATGTATCTTGCTGAACAGGGAGAAATACTCAATCATGAGGTAGTAGAGTTCCGGCACTCGTGTTCCATTCCGACTGCAAAGCGGCACCGGAAGAAGGTCCAGGTAATGGTTAAATCTCAAATAACCCAAGTGAATATCCATATCCGGCAACTCCATCCTAGCCGAATACTTGTTACAGCCCCATGGGCCTTGGATTAGCCAGGGACTATGTTTCAGGGGAACCGGCTTCCCAAGAAAGACGGATCTCATGGTCTCGTCAAGGTAATCGAACAACTCTGGCTCCGCGTCATCTTCCGAGTAGTCTGAGTCATACTCCACGGGCGGAGCCGTACGTTCAAAAGAGTCAGTCCATACGGAGGAAATGACACCAAGATTCATGAGGGCTGCAAATTTATTGTGGAGGAGGGGGGGGGGGAAGCGCTCCTTTTATACTCGCAAGCAATGCGCGGGGGGCACAATTCAGATGCACATTTGGTTGCCTAGTGGAGTGCGATATCTGAAACATTGCTGGCACGGCTGTGCAGAGACCCGTACACCCACATACACCTGCATTAAACGTACAGTCCTACTACATCCCAAATACAGTCCTACTACATCCCAAATACAGTCCTACTACATCCCAAATACAGCCCTACTACTGCCCAAATACAGCCCTACTACTGCCCAGACAAATCAATATGGACACTGAAGTAGGTTATTGAGTAGTATAGGGACTTATACAGGGACTCAATATACAGGGACTTATACAGGGACTAAATATACAGGGACTTAATATACAGGGACTTAATATATAGGATTCATCATAGGATTCATCATAGGATTCAACATAGAGGAATAGATCATGTTGAGCATAGCAATAAATGATCATTCCTGAAAGGAAGGTGCACATTCATGAAAATCCTAGAGTGCTATATTACCTCTTTATGCTATACTATCTATAAGATGGAACTCTTGTCCATATCCTGGTGTTAGTGAAGTAATCAGAATATTGTCTAGGAGAAACTGTTGAACATGTGAGATGTCCTGATCAGTGTATGCAGGAAGGTGTCACCTGCAGTACAGCGGAATTGGATGAAGGGAGAAGTCTCATAAGGTTCCGAGGAATGTATAAGTGGAGACGGATAATATAAACCGTGACTTGGGGTCAGGAGTCATAAGGTTTGACTTCAGACAATGGATTAACAAGTCCGGTACAGGAGAACGGAATTTATGGTGACGTGGTATATAAAGAGGGGATCTCGCTCATGATAGAGGAGCATCTAATAAGACTACAAAACAGAGATTCTAATTAATATACGTCGCACAGGTATTGATTACCAAGAAACAATGAACACTACTGTACCAGAATTGTTAACACTCATAAGAAGAAACAAGATAAGTATTCCAGTCTATGCAAGTCTTTATGGAAACTCTCAACAGAAACATACTAAGATGTCCTCTACTCCCAGAACCCTAGAAACAGCCAGAAAATGTCGGGAGCAGCCAGAAACAGCCAGAAACAATCTGAAATTGTCAGAAACAGCTCAAATGGAACTCCTCAAAAATTCACCTATCTTGAGACTATGTATTATGACACTGGCTTAACAATTCGATTTCTTAAATTATACATTTAAATATCAAAATAATACTAAAAGTATATGACACTGGCTTACAGTGTTTTTCAAAACTATTCAAACCAGGGTGGCTAAACGATTCAAACCACACTAGCAAAATTAAGCAAACCAATAATTCAAAAAGTTTGGTACCCCTTCACACAGTCATTCAGACCAAATGGCGTAATGTTTCACCCCAACTTTCATTAGAATTCATTAGAATTCAATGTTCTGAAATCTTAAATCTGGAGAATTGCCTCATATGTACAGTGTTTTTCAAAACTATTCGAACCAGGGAGACAAAATGGTTCGTACCCTTTCACACAGTCATTCAGACCAAATGGAGTAATGTTTCACACCAACTTTCATTAGAATTCAATTTTCTGAAATGTTAAATCTGGAGGATTGCCTCGTATGTATTATATTTGGGAGTCCAATCAAGGGCTAGAACGGATGGAACATTGATTGGGTATAACCCCCGGAATTGGCTCGCCCCAAACACCCGTACACCCGGCTACCTCAGCAGAAAAAGGCCCAACGCAAAGCACCTTTTTTTCAAGGGATTTTGATGAAATGTGGTTTAGTAGAATGCTGGAATTCCGGACATGATTTTGGTGGTTTTGTACCTGAAAAGGTTTGGTGATGGCTTTTTAAAGGTGCCGTGATCTTTATGGTCACGTGACCACCGTTGAGTTCCGGTCTCGTGCTTCTTCCCACTAATTCCAAAACCATTACACCATAAATTGGCCAAATAATCAAGGAGAATCTTAATCTGGTAAAAACCAGATGCTCTAAAACAGAATACGTGAAATATCCATTGCTTAAAAGATACACTACTAGATAAGACCGAGTGTACAGTGACCCTTTGTTCAATTGTGCTAGTGTGATTCGAAACATTTGCCGTACATACAGTGTTTTTCAAAATTACACAAACCAATAATTCAAAAAGTTTCGTACCCCTTCGCAGTCTTTCAAACCAAATGGCGTCGTACTCCAGAAAGGTGCAATCAAAATGAGGCATTATAACTCAGATGGGGATAAGCCACCAATTAAAAAAAATACTGTATAAGAATTCACTGAATAGAATCAAATAATTACTGTATAATTTACTACAAGAGTGACTGTAGAATTACTGTATAAGTTACTGCGAAACCGTTTTTCTAGGACCCTAGGCCGCAGCCCAAATCTAATACAAACATAGATACCAAAAAATGGGAATCCTTAGCAAATTATTCATTCCCGAATTCCAATGTATATAAAAAACACTTTTTATAACCTAATATATAAAAAAATTACAATATAATAGTACTTTCAAATAGCTTTACATATTCATGGTTCTTCAAATCCTGTGGGAATAACTGGTGATTCAGATATAATACCAATCATACTTACTTTATATTTAAATGAGCCATTATTTTCTTCACAGAATATGCGTCTGGGTATCCGCTGATTAAAATTCTAATACTATGTTACTAAATGAAAAATCAGTTTTATTCTAAATCATTTATACCTGCATGTAGTTCATCGTGATAAATGGTCAGAGGCACTTGCCCTGTTAATAGCCCGCATTTGAAATGAAAAGAAAACGATTTTTGAATTTTTTAATTCTCTTAGATTTTTATAGCTCACAGGAACTAGTTACCGGCGTTGACTGGTGTTGCTGGTGTTGCTGGTATTGCTGGTGTGTTGGATACGGCATTGTAGTAGACCCATACCTAAAATCAAGTCTTGTAACTTATGTTGTTTATCATATTTTTCTTTTTGCTTTTTACCTTCTACATAGGTTTGATTTGCTATCAGCGCAATATCTACATATAACAAAGAACTATCGATAACAGAATAAATGTCATCAATATTTTCTTGACCTATAATGTAATGTGCATGATTTAATCAAAATGAGGCCTTACAACTCAGATGAAAAGTACCACTTTATCTTCCTATTTCTCGTTCGAATTGCAGGCTTGACATTGAACGGTTTTCAAATTGGAAGCAAATGACGAGAAACATTGTCTTCTCTTATAAAGAAGTTTGTTTCACACCAACTTTCATTAGAATTCAATATCTTGAAATGTTAAATCTGGAGGATTGCCTCGTATGTATTATATTTGGGAGTCCAATCAAGGGCTAGAACGGATGGAACATTGATTGGGTGTAACCCCCGGAATTGGCTCGCCCCAAACACCCGTACACCCGGCTACCTCAGCAGAAAAAGGCCCAACGCAAAGCACCTTTTTTTCAAGGGATTTAGGTGAAACTTGGTTTGTTGGAATGCTGGAATTCCGGACTTCGCCGTGTATATTTTTGAGGCGAGACGTTTTGCGTGGTGCACTTTTGGAGGTCCTGTAGTTGGTCAATTCCGGCCAATTCCGGTCAAGCTATCGCGTCCATGCAGTGTTTTTCAAAACTATTCAAACAAGTACGACACAATGTTTCAAACCAATAATTCAAAATGTTTCGTACCCTTCGCACAGTCTTTTAAACCAAATGGAGTAATGTTTCACATGGACTTTCATTAGAATTTAATATTCTAAAATGTTAAATCTGGAGGTTTTGCCTCATNAGTAATGTTTCACATGGACTTTCATTAGAATTTAATATTCTAAAATGTTAAATCTGGAGGTTTTGCCTCATATGTCTTACATTTGGTAGTCATTTGGGAGTCATTTGGAAGTCATTTGGAAGTCATTTGGGAGTCATTTGGGAGTCATTTGGAAGTCATTTGGGAGTCATTTAGGAGTTTGCAGTACCAATCAGGGGTCAAAACGGACAAAACTGAACTGGTTTCCTTGATATTCTGTATATCTTGGCCAGTGCAGTGTCACCGCTTTCCAGTGTGTTTATGGCCTGCGCAGTGGTATTGGCCATACGCTACTTGCTCCCATGCCTCTACTTCCTTCCAGAGTGCACACTATTATTGAGTACTACAATTATAGGAATCACCATGAGTTGGTCCAGGAGATTTATATTATTCTAAACCCAACATCGCTGAGCTTGATGTGATTACCGAGGGTGATCTACAGCCGTGGGGCGGCCGCTACAAGACAGTGCCGTACTGGC
>NKZO01001812.1:0-11186 GCA_002370185.1 Metschnikowia sp. 01-655c1
AGTCCTTTTTATAATGGTTTGTTTACTATTTTCTGCTTGATTGAGAGTAGTGTTTTTTTCTAGCTTAGTCCTTTTTATAATGGTTTGGTTTAGTGTTTTCTTCTTGATTGAGAGTAGTGTTTTTTATTATTCGTCGAGGTGTGCAACAACATATCTATTTTCCTCCCACAGATAACTATCAGCAGCAATAAAGTAGTTTGTGGACCATAAAAACCTCACGAGGATGGACATGTGGTTTGTTTTCAAGTGGTTCCAAAGTGCAGGATCAAGAAACACTCCCCTCCAAGAAAGACCTTCATTTGGACACTCGCTAATGCACTCTCAACACTTCAATCAAGCCTAAACTATAGGACCCTTTCACAGATTTTTTTTTGAACCGTACAACACTCACACATTCCAACAACCGCTCGAACATATCCTTGCAATTGATGTAATAATTGATGATGAGCTCGTAGATACTCAAGAGAAAGCCAAGGTGGTGGGTGTTGTCCGGGGTAAAAGTCGTGATGGAATAGTGAAGGAGCAATTGAGGTTCAAGACTCATGTACCAATCGAAAACCGGATCGAAAAGGACCAATTCCCAGGACTTCTCTGCGATTGTGCAGGACAAGTGACGTAGGATGTCGATTTTGCTCTCGTTGATATGTTTTTTTGGACACGTTGATGCGTTGCAAAAATTTTTTCACCAGTGACGAATCTTCTTTGAGATTGTTTTCTTCGTCCATTACTTCAACATCGGAGATGTGATTGCCAAAGTTGGTTAGAATATCCATGACACGTTTTTTGTCACTATCCTCAAGGTTTTCCTTCTTGTCCTGGCCCTGGGTCTTGGCCAAAAAACACCGGGTTGAATAGCTTGGGTTTCCACTCTTTCAACATCTGGACGAAGATCAGCATGTACTTCAATTGTAGCTTTTCATCATCACTACACACAATGCGCTGGATGAGATCACTTAGAATTGGGGTATCTTCATGGAAAATGCTCTTGAAACGCTCGTTCAAGTTGTAGAAGAATGCTTTTGTTTCTGCAAAGTAGAGCCGCGTTAAGAATGTGGAGATGGATGATTACCAGAACCTGCATTACCCAAATTATCAGCAGAACCAGCAGCACCAGCACCAGCACCAGCACCAGCACCAACAACAACAACAACAACAACAGAATCAAGTACAGTCTCAGGCACAAGGCGCATCATCAAGTATTCCGAATGCCCCAAGTCATGAAACATCTAATACCGCAGACCAAGCCTCTATAAGACCCGATCATTACATGACGTATAGTGAATACCTAGAGATTCTCAAGACCCGAGACGAGGCAGCACGAGAAAATCGACGAGAGCTTTGAACATTGTGGAACATCCCGTGGAACATCCCGTGGAAGATCTCATCACAATGCTTTCGTGTCTTCTTACAAAAATAATAGAGGTCAATGATAAACTTCACCCCAACCATTTCGAAAACACCATTGCAGTGAGGCAAAAGCTTAAAGAACAAGCTGATTAGCTCCTTGACCATGAAGGAGTACAGCTTCAGGGTCAGGACAGCTACAACGGAACCACAAGGATCCGACCAGAGTAGAATATACGAGTAGAATATACGAGTAGAATGTACCAGAGTAGAATATACGAGTAGAATATACGAGAGTAGAATATACGAGTAGAATGTACCAGAGTAGAATGTACCAGAGTAGAATGTACCAGAGTAGAATGTACCAGAGTAGAATACACGAGTAGAATACACGAGTAGAATACACGAGTAGAATACACCAGACTAGAATACACGAGTAGAATACACCAGACTAGAATACACTCTACTACACTCCCATACTACACTCCCATACTACACTCCCATACTACACTCCCATTTTACTCCTCTATCCTATGCTATACTTTTATACTGAGTACTATGAAACTAGGTAATATACACTATACTGGCTCCACTAGAATAAACCATACCAAATTAGATTGGACTGGGCCAGAGTAAATTAGATTAGACTGGGCCAGAGTAAATTAGAATAGACCACACCAGAGTAGAATATGTTAGATTCTTGTTGTAACGTTCAGTAAAGAACCATCACAGTGGAAACATCAAGTCTTGACCTCCCAGTTTCTTCTTTTTCTCTTTTTCTCTTTTTCTCTTTTTCTCTTTTTCTCTTTTTCTCTTTTTCTTTACCAAATTCAATAGGCTAGCGATATTTTAAGATCTTCCCATCTTCCACACCTTCACCTCCTAAACACAACGCCTAAAGCGAGAGGTACTATCAATAGAGCACTATTTTCATAGAAGTATCGAGAATAGAGGTATCGAGAATAGAGGTATCGAGAATAAGGTATCGCGAATAGAGGCATCGAGAATAGAGGAATAAAAAAGACATATCATTTCTTAATGAAGACTCTTAATAAGATAGAGAACCTTCTATTTTGGGCGAGTCTAACTCATTGGTGTCTTATATATCCACGAATAATTGTAGTGCGAACAGGAAGCATTATATTGAAAGACCCTGTAAATGCGCAGATAATGCACGTGTGAGCCCCAAATATAGAAGGCCATGAGAAAATACTAGGTCATGTTAGACTATTTTAAGAGAAAATTATTCCATAAGTATAGATATTGATGGTTTCCAAAAAGGGTGATGTGCATTATTTATTTACAATACAGTAGGCCTGACTTTAAATTATCTGTATTCGTTGATGATTCCCCATGAGAGGAATCAGGGTTGCATATATAACAAAAGAGAAATGGGCGCGCCACTAGGTGGCTGGTACATGGCTGGTACATGGCTGGTAGATGGCTGGTAGATATCAGTCAGAGAGGCTTAATAATACCTCAATAGGTGGGGATACCTATGGTGGATCTGACAGAATACACCAGAGTAAATTAGACTAGGCCATACTTAGAGTAGAATACACCAGAGTAAATTAGACTAGAATACACCAGAGTAAATTAGAGTAGAATACACCAGAGTAAATACACCAGAGTAAAATAGAGTCAACCGTCTATGTTACATCTAAGCCTACTTTGTCCGATCGTAACAATGGCCATTCCAAACGCCGTGCCACGAGAAAACATCGTTATACCAAGTACTATGATTTGTAGATTACTTAACACCATTTGTACCTTTTAGTAGGTACATCACGAGGTCCTTCAATAACCAACGAGAACAGTCTAGTGTAACATATGGACCACTAATAAAGTCTCATCAAGGTAGATAAGTACTTGGATAGGTAAGTACTTGGGTAGGTAAGTACTTGAGGATGAGGGGTGAGCTGTTTCACTGTTTCACTGTTCCACTGTTCTGGGGGGTCTGTCTGTTTGATTTTTTGTCTGTTAGTCTGTTTGTCTTTTTGATTTTGTCTGTTTGTCTTTTTGATTTTGTCTGTTTGGCTGTTTGTCTTTTTGATTTTTTGTCTGTTTGTCTTTCTATTTTTTGTCTGTTTGGCTGTTCGGGGTCTGGTGGATTAGGGGTCGGAATAGAGGATACCTTGGTTGTTCTCTCAGACAATATTCTGATTATTTAATTGACACTAGGGAGTTCTAAAAGGTATGGACGAGTTCCATGTTATATAGAATTCAGGAACTCGCTAAACATTTCACCCAAGAATTATGTGACACCCAAATCTTCCTATTGTATAGAAAAGGTAAGTATAGCATCAAGAAGTATAGCACATTCTAGGATTTCATGAAGGTGTGCCTTTCTTTTCTGAATTTCTGAAATGATTATTCATTGCTCACTTTCAACATGATGCTTTTGAATTCTGCAACAATGGTAGGCATTGTTGGAGAGTTTTGTGTCACGTTTTTTTCTCTCAAACTTATACAATCCGCTTTGTTTCTCTCTTTGAGGGACCAACAACGAACATAGTAGTAAGTCATAAATGTATTAAAGAACATAATAGAGTAGACTAGGGTAGACTAGAATAGAGTAGACTAGAATAGAGTAGAATAGAATAGACTTATGTAGAATAGACTACAATAGAATAGACTAGACTATAATAGAATAGACTAGACTATAATAGAATAGAATAGACTAGAATCTCTCCACAGAGAATCGGATTCATCTAGAGAATCGGATTCATCTAGAGAATCGGATTCATCTAGAGAATGCAGGATGGATCTATGGATCTGGAGAATGAAGGAGTTGTGGTGACTTATGATGTGAAGAAATTTCACTTTTACTTATTGAGCTTTTATTAAAGGACTTGTAGCCTCTGACTCATTCTCATAACTCTTTATTAATTTCCCTAGGACTCCATTGTGAATGGACGAGTACTATAGTTGGTCCATTAGTTGGTCCATTAGTAAGTCCATTAGTAAGTCCACCAGTTGGTCCATTAGTAAGTCCACCAGGTAAATTTAAAGAATCACTCTAGAATTGATTTCCTAGAACTTCTCTAGGTACCACCAAAAGTTTGCCTGATTTAGAAGAAAAATTATTCTCAAGCTATCAAGGCTTAAACTTACATCATGGTAGTCATATATACAAGTCGGTAACTATGTGACACCTAGTGCAGCAGAGTGTTGGGCTTGTTGAGAGTTTCCATAAAGACTTGTATAGATTGGAACACTTATCTTGTTTCTTCTTATGAGTGTTAACAATTCTGGTACAGTAGTGTTCATTGTTTCTTGATAATCAATACTTGTGCGACGACGTATATTAACTAGAATCTCTGGTTTGTGGTCTGTTTCGATACTCCTCTCTCATGAGCGAGATCCCCTCTTTATATACCACGTCACCATAAATTCCGTTCTCCTGTACCGGACTTGTTAATCCCTTGTGTGAAGTCAAACCTTATGACTCCTGACTCCAAGTCCCGGTTTATATTATCCGTCTGCACTTATACATTCCTCGGAACCTTAAGAGACTTGTCCCTTCATCCAATTCAAGCTGTACTGCAGGTAACACATTTCTGTATACACGGGTCAGGACATCTCACATGTTCAACAGGGCTCTTACATTGAGTAGTTTGAAGTGAGTAATTTGGTGAGTCATTTGGTGAGTCATTTGGTGAGTCATTTGGTGAGTCATTTGGTGATTCATTTGGTGAGTAGTTTGGTTAGTCATTTGGTGAGTCATTTGGTGAGTAGTTTGAAGTCATAGTTATCAACACCAGTCACTCTGTAGAGTCACTTCTAACGATAGCACTTATGAATATATAACTCCACAAAAAAATATCTTAATTGATCAACAAAGAAGTATCTCAACCTGAGTCAAACAAAGAAGTACCCTGAGTTGATTAAACAAAGTCAATAGATTACTTGAAGAGATTACTTTTCTGTAGAATACTCTGGTCTGTAGATTACTCTGGTTTGTAGATTACTCTGGTCTGTAGATTACTCTGGTCTGTAGATTACTCTGGTCTGATTACTCTGGTCTGTAGATTACTCTGGTTTGTAGATTACTCTGGTCTGTAGATTACTCTAATCTGATCTGATTACTCTGGTCTGTAGCTCTCTACTGGACTTGGGTTTATGATGAATTCCAGCCCCAAACTATCTACTCGTATATTCCTATGGATATGTACTACCATTATGACTGCAGTCTTATGTATCACTATTCTGTATCTTTTCGTATTACATTTGGAACTTCTGCTGAATCTTCATGTAATTTATCAACAGCTAAGCCTTGGTGTTGCACCTCTTCTCATACTTTATACATTCATATGTATATTGTACTATGGATCCGACCATATACTTCCCTAGATCATGCGTATTCCAATTGTGTGGATGTATCCATAAGAATGAAGATGATAACTCATTGGGTTGTAATTCATAGGGTTTAAATTCATAACAGTTAAATTCATAACAGTTAAATTAACGGTTGAATTCATAACAGTTAAACTCATAGAGTTGTGATTCATTTGGAGGATGATGGGTTCTGATGGATATGGAGAATGATATGACTTCTGATTGATCTGTTGGTCTGAACTTCTGAACTTCTGATGGAATCTCTGGACTGATGGTCTGATGATCTGATGGTCTGAATCTTTGAAGATGTACTCCTAAAGATGTATTTCTGAAGATGTACTTCTGTTGGTTTGAAGTTCTAATGGATGGAGCTCTGATGAATATGAACTGAACTTCTGATGGTCTAAACTTCTGCATATAAACTTCTGAACTCCTGAACTTCTAAAGATGGATTTCTGAACTTCTGAAGTTCTTATGTTCTGTTGATCTCATGTTCCGTGGCTCTGATGGTCTGAACTTCTAAACCTCTGAACTTCTGAACTTCTGATGGTCTAAACTTCTGCGGATCTGATATTCTGAACTTCTGATGATGTACTTCTGGTAGAGTTCTGATGAACTTCTAAACTTCTGTTGGTCTCATGTTCCGTGGCTCTGATGGTCTGATGCTCTGATGGTCTGATGCATGTGAACTTCTGATATGGACTTCAGAACCTCTGAAGTTCGTATGTTCTGATGGTCTGAACTTCTGAACCCCTGTTGGTCTCATGTTCTGTGGATCTGATGGTCTGAACTTCTAAACTTCTGTGGATCCGATAATCTAAACTTCTGTTGGTCTGAACTCTCTCAGGCGGACTTGAACTTGTAGCGGAGAGAGTCCAAGTGGACAATGTCCGAGTGCACGTCCCGGTGGGATTTGCGCACGTACACCATCAAAAGGAGGTTTGCGAGGGGCACGGCCACGAAGAGAACATGTGCGCGAGGAGAGTGCGCGAGCGAAAAAAGGAGTTGCAAGAGTACCACGCCCGTCAACACTGACACCCCGCGAAAACTCACCACTTGGAGGATCCACCACAAAGCGGTAGTTTCTGATTCCTTTGAATTATCACCAGAATCAGAACCGCGACTTTGACCCACACCAAAATCACCAGAATCATTAAAATTGTAGGAATTGCCACCATAATTAGTAGATTCCACAAAATTAGGAGATTCCCCAAGATTAGAAGATCCCACAAAATTACCACCAAAATTAGGAGACTCCCCAAAATCAGGAGATTCCACAAAATTAGGTGACTCCCCAAAATTAGTAGATTCCCTTTCCCCAAAATGTAATGGTGACTTCCTTTCCCCACCTAATGGTGACTCTATAATATTTAATGGTTCCTTGGGCCGCCCTCTCTTCCACTCAGGAAACTCAAACACTCCATTGATCAACACCAATACATTGGCCACCACCAAAAGAGCAATCAGGTTGGGCCGGAGCCGGGGCCTGGCCACTATAGTTATGAGCGGCGTTTGTGCAAGAATCCACCCGAGCAAAAGCCGGAGCAGGTACCGGAGCCGCCGGTCGTTGTCGCTGCGGAACTGGCTGACGATGAGTTTCTGATCCTCGGAGTCGATGGGATCGGAGCGGCTCTCCGAGAGAATGGCCCGGTCTACCCGTCTCTGTCTCATAGGCATGGTCAAGTCATGTTATTCCTCACATGACACGTATTTTATGTTGGTGACATGTATGTCATGTGACTTTCGTGTGACTTTCGCGTGATTTTCGCGTGGTTTTCGCGTGAATTTCGCGTGATGTATCACGTGATAAAGACTTGGTCACGTGATTTGGCCTAATTCTCTCCACCAAGTCATTACACTATCCAATCCTGCTAAGAATCTCACAATACTAATTAATTAGCATTAATTTTCTGTGGCTTTTTGTTACTTTCTGTGGCTTTTTGTGGCTTTTTTTTGTTACTTTTTTTTGTTACTTTTTTTTTCTGCTACCTTTTTCCAGATTATTTCTGAAGACACGCGAAAGTGACCGTTTTCTATAAACATAGCGTTCGCAGCCAACACTGAACCACACAAAACAGCCCACCAAAAATCGAAAAAGAAAAAGATTTAAATAATTTTTAGATCATCTTATTACTTGAAAAATTCTCTATTGATTCATGTAAATAAATATATGTTTGGGGCTATATGTAGCAAAATAATGTACCCAAGCAAAGTCCCATCTATTGAATATACTATACATAAAATGTAAATATAAAAATTGATCTGATTAACTAGTTAATAGGTTATATTTGTTACTAAATGACCGTCCTTTGACTGGGATACCCCACTCTGCAGGGTAATTGAGTTTATTATTTGTAAACAATAGAAATAAATTTATAGGTAAAAATTACTCTGTGTGTCAGATCCGCCATAGGTAGTGCCCTACCTATTTAGGATATTATGAAGCCTCTCTGCCTGATACTTTGTATGAGGCCTTTTAACCAGCGCGCTACCAGCCAGCCACCAGCTAGCTACCAGCGCGCACCTTATCTTACAACTATATAAGTACCTCAGATTCCTCCCTCGGAGGAATCATCGGCGAATGAACATAGTAAACAGAGTACCTGACGTAACCGGAATCTAACACTGTGCATATGCCTTGATGGTCTCCACGCCCGCCAAACTCTCTCCCATATGGGCAAAAATGGGTGACCGGGAAATCGACACCATGCGCTTCAACTCACGTTGCACCGAGATGTAGTATTTCTGGTAGTAGCCATAGATGAACACCAAAAACACCATCACCACCAGGAATAAAGGTAGGGCTAGTGTGATCACTACCACTGTACTGACTGTTTTGAAAAGACACCCCATATAAATGTTTAGAAAAGACATCCCATNAGGTAGGGCTAGTGTGATCACTACCACTGTACTGACTGTTTTGAAAAGACACCCCATATAAATGTTTAGAAAAGACATCCCATATAAATGTTTAGAAAAGACACCCCATATAAATGTTTAGTGAGCGAGGAAGCGCATCGTCCACTTTATTGATATCGTTGCTAAAGCGATTCATGATTCGGCCCACTGGTGTGCGTTCAAAGAAACTCATGGGGGCCTTCATGAGCCGCACAGCCATTTGGTCGTGTGCATTTCTTCCTCCCTGGATACTGAGGTACACCCAGAACACCAAGCCCTTGAGAAGATTCATCAAACTGGTGCTGAAACCAAGCAAGGCAAAAATACTGATGAAATTAGAATATAAATCAAATAGAAGATAATTATTCTATACGCGGTATTATTATACTGCCGGGTGATTATAGATATATCGGAAATAAGTGATAGTAATTTGTTGATATTTTTCATTGATATTTTAACTTTATTGTTATTTTATAAATGATAAATCTATACTTATAACATATTTCATATATAATATAATATAATGCATATCATATAATAAGCTTTTCATCAGTGTTCTTGGCCGGGAAAGTGTTCCCAAGATCATGAACTTGTCTCAGGTGATCTTGAGTTTCATTTTTTCTATTTTCACTGCTCCATTGATATACTTTACTTCCAGCAAGAAGTACATGACTGTGTACCATCAAAGCGTCAATGCAACAGAAACATCGCCTTTGATTTCGGACGCAACAAGCTCCAATCAAGACGACGGCGAGTTGAAGAAAGTTACTTTTGAGAATGGACCTTTGCTCAATGCCGTGACAATACTCACATGGCTCATCATCATTTTCTTGAACATCTACTTAGTCTACTTATCCTGATGAGAGTGATTGACTGGCTTTTTCGAACCAAATGTTCTTTAGCTTTAATACCGTGAGCATATGCATCAGAAAGAATCATTCTGTGCTTTAATACCGTGGGAATGTGCATCAGAAAGAGTCATTCTGTGCTTCATTTTCAGAGAAGCCCTAAGAAAACAACGGGTTTGAACATTGAAGAGGTGTCACCTTAGGTTTCATTTCAGCAGAATCATTAGTCTAAAAGATTCATATTATACTACAGCATACTGGATGAAATGAATACCACATTTATGAGATACCTTTGCATTATGATACCTGGGTTGAAGAGTGTTAAGAATGGAACCTAGGAATAGAACATTTGAAGACATTTGTCAGTCTTAGAGATAACATATAATAACAGATTTCCAACAACATAGAACATGTAGAAGTGTCAACCTTGACAGCAAAAAGGTAAGACACAGGTTGGATAGATTCTCCAAGATGTCATCCTCAGCATGTCCCAAAAACATCAGCCAAAAACATCAGCCAAAAACATCAGCCAAAAACATCAGCCAAAAACATCAGCCAAAAACATTAGCCAAAAACATCAGGCAAAAACATCAGTACCACCAAATATCCGTGTCACAAAATATCCAAGCCGGTTTTGAGGTCCTCCACCACCGAAATCATCAGATATCATGTCATGAATCATAAGAGATTCCTTTAGTTACTCATTATAAGTCACCATGGACTTACCGAAGCATCAAAAGATAGACGGAAACCAAAGTTTCATGGAGATAGGTCATTCGAATCATCAAAAATATCCCACTAAAGAATCCTTTTGGTCTGATCTGATAGTCTGTTTTATATGATCCTCAGCCTATTCTTGACCGTATAAGACCATGAGTCAAGAGATAAACTCATAGACACCATGGAGTCATATTATGACTTATAAGCAAATGAAAATAAGGAGGAAATGTTAGATCCACGATAGCCAGGGCCCTGCCTATAGAGAGTTCATGAAGCCACTCTACTATCGTAACAATGACCATGCCATCATTATCCATCATTGTACGAAGTTCTATGATGGCTATCGAAAAGTCCATATCACGGCCATCATAGCACTTCGTGCAATGGTAGCCATTGTTCTAGTGAAGTTTTCCTGTTCCACGTTTCTCAAAGTTATATATGCCACTGCGGTTTCTCGCTCGAGGAACCATCAACGAGCAAAGTATTAGTAAGGCATAAATGTGCCAGAGAAAATAACAGGTCTAGTAGTATAGTAGTGTAGTAGTGTAGTAGTATCACTGGATCAACAGGCTCAGAATGCTTATGGCATAATAGACCAGAAAACCACGATCAATAGTTGATAAACCACTAACTATTATCTTCATTCACCAACATATGGAATATGTCCTCCAAATAGTTTCTCTATCCACTGACAACCACTGACAACCACTGAGTCCATCAACTGAATCCATAATTGAGTCATGAACACTTCATGTTCTCATATTGCCCTTGGATTGCCCCTTTGGATTGCCCCTTTGGATTGCCCCTTTGGATTGCCCTTTAGTAGTTTTGAGAAACTGCGCACTGCAACTTCAAACTGTGATGGCCACCAACATGCACTCAATGAACCCCACAAGTCGAAACATTATAACAAAGTTCTTTGGTAAAAAAAACAAAAAGATTGCAGCACCGCAATTTCACACATGGTCTCCCACTGCATTACTCACTGTGGCCCTAAGTGGCTTGACTAACGTTGATCGGACGGGAAACAGTATTTTC
>NKZO01001814.1:0-13985 GCA_002370185.1 Metschnikowia sp. 01-655c1
AAAAAGAATTGTCTTAGCTATGGGACCAGTGCTAGTGGTGGCGGGGTAAGCGTAAGGACCTGGTGTGGCGCGAGGAGTTGTTCCGGAAAATGGGGTGTGGGTAGGGGTGTGTGTAGAGTTTGCAGCCAAAATGTGGCGTGCGATTGCGTGGGTCCACGTGTGCACCGTGGGGAGCAGGGCGCCGAAAAATTTGATAAGATCAAAGAGGGAGTGGGAGATAAGCCATAAGATGGCAAAGACAATCCCGATGCGGAACGCGCTGTCAAGTAGTGAGATGGTGACAAGAGGAGTTGGGGTTGATGCGACGAATACTGACTCTGGGGAAGATGGGGACCCTCTAAGGATGGCGGGGTGCACTGCGCCGTTACAAATGGTAGAAGCGAGTTGGTGAAAGGCCATCACAAAGGTAAATCCGTAGTAGATAAGAACACCCAGAAGATCATTTTCAACAAAAGTAGGACGGTTGGGTGTGACCTCCATGTTAGTTTCTGGTTACGTCCAGTACTCTGTTTTAGTGTGTTTTGTATGTTTATTCGTCGATGATGCGTCAAGGAGGAACGATCGCACCTTATATAGACTGGTCCGGCATAGAGGAATGGAGGTGGTATTGAGGGCGGAAGGCCGCTCAACATCTGATCGACCAGTGCAGGGTTTCAGCATCCACATGGGTAGTACACTACCCATGGTGGGTCTAACAATAAGTATAAGTATAAGTATAAGTATAAGTATAAGTATAAGTATAAGTATAAGTATAAGTATAAGTATAAGTATAAGTATAAGTGTAAGTGTAGATTCTTGTTGTTACGTCAGGTACTCTATTTAGTATGTTTTTTTGTTGATGATTCCTCAGAAGGATCTGAGCTCTTTAAATATTTGACAATGGTGTCGCCTAGTCAACGGGTGTTGCTATGTGCAGGCTTTTCAAATCACCAAGGAGTGATGTTGGATAGAATGCAATACTGTTTTCTGACATACTAATATTGTATGATTATGAGCACTGTTATGGTATGCTTGACCGGAATTGAGGGTCGCGGCCGGAATTGCCCAGCTACGGGAGCTCCAAAATTCCACCACAAAACCTTTTTGGATTAACAAAATATGCATTGTAACGTCCGGAATTCCAGAATTCTAACCATTCTATTTTTACAAGACAGAAGTGAAGAAAAAGGTCGTTTGCGTTGGGCCTTTTTCTGCTGAGGTCGCCTGGTGCACGGGTGTTTTTCGCACCCATTCAATCTGAATTCCGAGGTCTCCACACTCCATTAAACAAGTCGTGAGAAATACCCACCACAGTCAAATACGAAAAAAATTAGACATGGATACACCACTCTGTTTACTGTGTTTGTTCCGGTGGTTCCCTAGAAGGAGGATCAGGTTACCTATGTAGTTAAGGGTGGAGTTATCTTACCCTTCCGGTTAAAAATAGGTGCAAGGGAAAACTTTCCACATTCCCTCCTGGTGCCTCGTACTGTGATGGTGGAGGTGTGACACAGTGGAATGGCTATTGTAAGGATTAGACAGCGTAGGCGTAAAATACCTCAATAGGTAGAGCACTACCGAAGGTGAATCTAACAGTCATAATACCAATAGTATAGTCATAGTAGTTATAATCATAGTCATGGTCATAGTCATAATCTCAGTACCGATGATATGGTCATAGTCATAACCTCAGTACTAGTAGTATAGTAATAGTAGTCAAAATCATAGTAGTAATAGTAGTAATAGTATAGGCATAGTACTAGTAGATAGTCACTTGACTCATAGTACCAATAGTATGGTTATAGTACTAGTAGTATGGTCATAATCATAGAACTCATGGTCATAGTACTAATACTCATGGTCATAACTCTAATAGTATGGTCATAGTATACTAGTACTTATGTAGTAAGACTTTTAGTAATAGTATAGACATAGTAGTAATAGTATACACCTAGTCATTGAGTCATAGTATAGTCATAGTACTAGTAGATAGACATAGTATTAATGGTATAGTCTCAGTACTAGTAGTATAGTCTCAGTACTAGTAGTATAGTCAAAATCACAGCACTCATGGTCATAGTACTAACACTAGTACTCATTACTGTAATATTATGGCCATAGTAGTAATACCCATGGTCATAATCACAGACCTCATGGGCGTAGTACAATACTAGTACTCATTGTAGTATACCTATAGCGGTAATTCTCATAATACAATACTAGCACTCATAGTAATAGTGCTCATGGTCATAGTACTAGTAGTAGTAATAGTATAGGCAAAGTAGTAATGGCAGTAATAGTATAGGCATAGTAATAGTAGTCATACTCACAGTGGTAATAGTAGTACTAGTAGATAATCACTTGACTCATTGTGGTAATAGTATAGTCATAATCGTAGTACGCATGGCCATAACACTCATTGTCACAGTAAAATTCCAGTAGTCATAATCATAGAACTCATGGTTATAATCCTAGTAGTATGGTCATAGTCATTGAGTCATAGTATAGTCATAATCGCTGAACTAATAGTATGGTCATAGTAGTAATAGTATGGTCATAGCCATTTAGTCATAGTATAGTCACAGTACTAGTAGATAGACATAGCACCAATAGTATAATCATAGTAGTATTAGTAACAGTCAAAATCGTATTAATACTAGTATAGCATAATTCTAGCACTTATGAGCATAGTACAATACTAGGGCTCATTGTAGTAATACTCATAGTAGTATAGTCATAGTAGTATAGTCATAGTAGTAAAAAAACCATTAGATAGTCACAGTACTATACATACCTATAGCGGTCATAGTCATAACCTCAGTACTAGTAGATAGTCATAATAATAAAACGAATAGTATAGTCATAGTACTGGTGGTCATAATCTTAGAATTCATGGTCATAATCCTAGTACTCATGGTCATAACTCCAAGATCTTTAGAATAAGAAACATATGAGATTATACTACTTCAGACCTTCTTTTTTTTCCTTAGCCCTAAGTATTGCCTTGGAAAAACATATGTTTGAGATATTTTTACGTGTGCGAAGTGGTACTTATATAGAAAAATTGTGCGGTGGCTGCAAAACGTCGCGCAGCTACGACGCCCACAAACGCATGAATGAGGGGAAATCCCCACTTTCAAAAAGTATATAAAAGCAGCCATTTTTCCTTTTTTGATTTCACTACTGCAGCCATTTTTCCTCTTATGATTTCACTACTGCAGCCAATTTCCCCTTTTTTTAATTCATTACTGCAGCGAAAGATGGTGTGAAACATTACGCCATTTGGTTTGAATAATTTTGAAAAACACTGTAAGGTGAGCTGGAACTCGGGTCGTGCGCAAACCAGAACCACCATATTAGTAATAGAATTATGGAATTTCCGGATAAAGAAGTCCAGAGAATTGCAAAAACTTGGAAAACTTTTCCTGTCTCTCAAACTTATATACTAAAAATAAGGTCCGGCTTTTTTCGATTTTTTAGTGCAATTCTTCTCAAAACGCTCTGACTCTGGAATTGTGTAAGAAAGCAAGAACATAGGAACAAAAGAATCCGCAGATCACAAAAAAGTGAAAGACCATACACCCTAGGATTAATATTCTACTCTGCTCGGTTCTACTGTACTTCAATAACCATATTTTTTCTGTATATTCTACTACAGTAGACGTTATTCCAATCTACTCTACTATCTTCTCAGTCAGTATCAGTCAGTATCAGTATCACCATCCCAGTGCCGATCCCAGTATGACCGTACTCTTCCAGCTAAGATGCTTATCAACTCAATCCACTTTCCTTAAACCTTTCTAGTCTTCCCAATACTTAGATCATCCAGATTTCCAGCATCTAGTTAAGGCACCACAGATACTGTTGAGGTCTAACAAAGTCGGTTTCGTCTCTTCTTTACACCAAATAAAGGATACACTACTACTTACAATAGGTTTGAAGGATTGGCTTCTTGTAACTGGGCACAGAACTATTCACAATGAGTTCTCCCTGACATACTGAAAATCTCTGTATACTGTAA
This sequence comes from Metschnikowia sp. 01-655c1, assembly GCA_002370185.1. NCBI lineage: Eukaryota > Fungi > Ascomycota > Pichiomycetes > Serinales > Metschnikowiaceae > Metschnikowia > Metschnikowia sp. 01-655c1. The sequence goes on from NKZO01001814.1 coordinate 4,001, forward strand.
TATTTCATGATATACGAAACTCTTCCCTGATATACTGAATTATTATACTGATTTGGTATACTGTTTCGTATTGGACCTAGCATGCTCACTTACGCTTACAAGCCCCTGAATCTCTACTATGATATATGGTAAACCATTCTTAACTCTTCATAGCAATTATTGAATTTAATATCAATATTAAAGCTGAATCTGAGTGGGTGACCCGTGGCTAGAACTTATGTACCAATAGTATAGACATAGTATTAATAGTATAGTCATAATCGTAGTAGTAATAGTATAGTCATAGTACTACTACTACTACTCTATCTAGTAATACTCATAGTGGAGTGGTCTTAGTACTAATAGTATAGACGTAGTAGTAATAGTATAGTCATAGTAGAAATAGCAGTAATAGTGGTCATAATCGTAGTAGTAATAATATAGTACAATCTTTGTACTCATGGGCTGGTACAATACTAGTACTTATGTAGTATTCCTCATACTATTATAGTCATAATCGTAGTACTAATAGTATAGTCATAGTACTAGTAGATAGTCATAGTAGTCATGGCCATAATTCTAGTAGTATGGTCATAGTGCAATACTAGTACTTATGTAGTAATACTTATAGTAATAGTATGGCCGTAGTAGTAATAGTATAGACATAGTCATTGACTCATAGTATATTCATAGCACTAATAGAATAGTCACAGTAGTAATAGTATAGTCACAGTACTGGTAGTATAGTCATAGTATCGTGGTCATAGTAGCAATAGTAGTAATAGTAGTCATAATCGTAGTAGTAATACAAGTATAGTATAATTCAGTACTCATGGTCATAGTACTAGTAGTATAGTCATGATCATAGCACTCATGGTCATCATAACACTAGTACTCATTGTAGTAATACTTATGTCTTAGTACCATATTATGGCCATATTAGTATACTCATAGTGGTATAGTCAGAGTAGTAATGAGACCAGTAGATCTCACAGTACTAGCAGAGTAAAGTGCTCAAGGTCATAGACTAATACTCATAGCAATATCCTTGTGGGTACATACAGTAGCCTTAATCTGGAGATATAATTTTCTCACCTGTATATCCAAAAATCCCGACCTATTTTGAAAGAATTTCGACCAGACGTGCATGTAAAGTACTATGCACTGAACAATAGCGATGAGTATTTATATGACGTGGCACACCATCAACACCCGACACCATTCTAGTCCAACACCATTCTAGTCCAACACCGTTCTAGCCCAACACAATTCTAACCCAACACCAAATCAAATCCAACACAAAACCAAATCCAACACAAAACTAACCCAAAAACAAAAACCCTCGATTTTGAGATACCGTCTAGAAGGCTATTGTTAGATGTGTAGCGCATTTGATTATTGTGCAGGACACGACTCTAACAATGTAGATTTCAAGTGAACAGATGCACAAGAACAGATACAAACAGACGCACATAGACGCAACCAGGTGCATATGAATGGATCAATACAAAGAAATGCACATGTATATTGTAGAAAAAATCTATAGTGTAGAAAAAATGCAAGTACTCAAGCCGAGAATGGGTATGTGCAGGACTCGGTAAAGGAATCGAAAGATGAATATCTCTGAAGTGAGACTAAAAGGGGAATAGGAATAGACTATTTGGGCCCAGACCGGGTCTTTTGCACGTGATCCTTGCCCCGTTGCGTTCCCGTTGCGCCCCCCCTTTTGTGGTCGCTGCAATATAAAAAGCCCTGGATTCCTCCTTCGGAAAACGTCCTCCCTGCCCCCTATACACTCTGGTATTGTTATGTGAGGGGAAGACCTGAGTTTTGGTGAGACAATGTGATGAATGGCACCTATAATCTCGAGCCAGGTACATTGAAATTGGAAAACAATGGGAAAACGGAGTACTAGGTATTGGGAATATCGGCATTATGTGGTTCATGGTGGAGTTGCAGCCACAATGGTGATTCTAGGGTGCGCAGGGCTCGTAACCTTGAGTTCAATGAGTTCAATGAGTTCAATGAGTTCAATAATTTCAATAATTTCAATGAGTTCAATGGGTTCAATGGGATGTATGGGTGGTACAATCTCTATGTCTTGGCACACTAATACTGAGGGGATAATAATCAAGAAATGATACTGTGCTTATCTGCAGGACAATTGATTTGGTCCAGAATTCCCTAGGCCAAGGAGCATCCAGTGTACATTACAAGGATACACAAGGTCTGTATATAATGGCGATGTTCAAAAGGTCTACATTGATGGTACATAAATGGAGAAAAGGTGATAAAGGTGCATGGAGGTGGGAGACCATCGTACATACGAAGCTATAAAGTAGGTCAAAGCCGCCATTTTCCAGAACCCAAATTTCTATAGCAGGCCAAAGACCAACTTGAGAGTCCCACAAGGAAAAAAAAAAGAAAGAAATTTTATCAGTCACCATGAAATTCACCCAAGTGTTCGTTGCGTCTCTCATGGTCGCTACTGCATATGCAGACTCGCCATGGGCCTTCTTCGCCAAAGTCAACGACAAGTACTTGCCTCTTTCTGGAAAGTCGCTTGGCAGAGCCAACGGGTTCGCCAGCATCTTCACTTATGGCGACTCCAACTCAGCACCCGTGGAGTTCTTCTGGGACCAAAATGAGCCCTACACGACCAGTGGTTTCCGCCATCTGAACGTGGGCTACTACCGGGACCAGCTTGTGTTTGGCCCCTCCATTGAGTCGAGCTTGAAATTGCAGGAAAATGGCAAAGTGCTTGACCAGTCACTTTATATGTGTGACTATAAGGGAGGCAAGATGCAGAAGATTGAGCTTAAGGATATGAGCTCGGACGCTGTCAAGTGTCAGGAGGTGGAGATGTACCTTTTGCCGTACAACAAGCAGACCAAATCGTCAGTGTTTTCCATGGCTTATTCGTTCACCAAATCGACCACTGTTAATGGAGCAGAGGTGCCATGCCAGATCCATTTTGATGGTGAGGGTTCTCATGATGACCTTACTTCGTTTTTGAATGTGTACGAGGGTCCATGTGACATTATCTTGAACGACGTCCAGATGCGGAAGAAGTTGGAGTGTGACACGGACTACTGTGACAATGCCTTCCAGAGCATGTACAAGACGATTGCTGGATGGTTCTGAACTCAATGAGGGAGTCTTGGTTTTGGTGTTTTGGCTTTTGGCTTTTGGTTTTTGGCATTTTGTTTTTTGGCATTTGGAATTTGGCATTTTGCATTTTGTATCTTGTCATTTTGTCATCCTGTCATTTTGTCATGTCCCCTTTTGTCATTTCCCCTTTTGTCATTTCCCCTTTTGTCATTTCCCCTTTTGTCATTTCCCCTTTTGTCATTTCCCCTTTTGTCATTTCCCCTTTTGCTTCTCTTTTTAAGACAATGCGAATGCATAGAGAAGAAAACATGACATGAGCTAATTCCAGATTCCTTCTTTAAGGTTACCCCATTTTGCGGGGTCACACCAGACCATCCGGGAAAGTCCAGATCGGGCAAGTCTAGATCGGGAAAGTCCAGATCGGGTAAGTCTGGATCACCCAAGTCTGGATCGACCAAGTCTAGATCTCGTGGGATAATTCCAGATACCTTGAGAGTCTATAAAACCAGCTTTTTGTCACTTTGACCAACCACCAACACCTACACCAACACCATCCAAAATGAAATCCCTTTAATTTCTTGTGTTCCCTCTTGTAGCTTCTACCGCGTACGTCGAAAATCGGTTTCCTTGGGTCGAAAATCGGTTCCCTTGGGTCTTTTTTGCCTATTTCAATGACTCCCTTCTACTTCTTTCCCGGTACTTTCTTGGCGCGAGGTTTGGGTTTCTGAGCATATTTTCGTACGGAGTCCCCGATGAAGAACCAGTCGAGTTTGTATTCAAAGATAACCAAGTCATGACCTGACAAAACCCGTTCTGGGAGTATGCCAGATTCACCAAAGATGGGTTCGTGTTTGGAATCAACATTCCTCCCAACACCTTACGGTTGAACAGGAAAATGAAACTCCTCGAAAGCCCCTTTTACTCGTGTGACTAATTGAGCACACTGTGGCGAGACATCGTGCTTGGGGAGCCAGATGAGCTGGTGGATTACTTGTCAACGAGTACCTAGTATGACCCAAGGTACTTCGTGGATATGTTATATGCAGATCTATGGAGAACTATGTGCAGGTTGGGAGTGGGTGAAGAGTTCTTACCCGCCTCACACCTCGTTTAGAGCTTTGGTCTTGTAAGGTACAACTTACATATCCCTGTATATTAATATATACTAAATCATAGGTTGAAATTACTGCTTCAAGGTGGAGATCTACCTTTTGCCTTATGATAAAGAAATGCGACAAGCCGTTCCTGCAGTGAGTGACCATAACACTGGTTACAATTCTGGTTACAATTCTGGTTACAATTCTGGTTACAATTCTGGTGAAAATTCTGGTTAAAATTTTGGCCATGACACTGGATACAATTCAGGATACGAGTCTGGATACGAGTCTTGTGAGGATGAGGATGAAGACTCTCAGGCCGTGGAGCTGAACTCATGTCTGTTCCACTTTGATGGGCCCAATGTGCACCAGGAGGTTTCGGATTTCTTGCGGGACTATACTGGCCATTGTGGTATCTACATGAATGGCGAACGTGTGTTTCGGTGAAGATGAGTTTGAGTGTGGATAGAATAAAGTTTCCGAGGGTTTAAAGGCTAACGTTTCCGAGGGTTTAGAGGTTAAGGTTTCTGAGGGTTTAAAGGCTAACGTTTCCGAGAGTTTAAAGACTAACGTTTCCGAGGGTTGAAGGCTAAAGGTTTCCGAGGGTTGAAGGTAAAGGTTTCCGAGGGTTTAAAGGTTAAGGTTTCGGATAATCTGCAGGAAATCCGTATGAATCAGGGGACATAGCTATTGTCAATAAAAAAAATGACTTCGGTTTTATGGATGACCTTTGAGGATCAATGAGCACGTAATTAAGGATGATATTTCTGTACTTTTGCACGGCATATATCAAACCATCTTCAGGAACAAATACTAGGAACCCTTGGTAGTATCCTACTACTCTCTATATTAATCCAATAACATTTTTACTGATATCAAGATTATAATTATTATTTATTAATTAATGATTATCATTAAATGATTTTTTCTTATATTTACATTAAATAACACAAAAAGTATGCTCGTCTCATAATTACACCTGGAATACATATACTAACCATATCATGATAAATAATATGGTATTAAAAATCAAACCCGGATTGATTTTACATTTAAGTATTTCAACTAAATTTTAGATTTAGTTAATTAATTACCTAATTTAAATAGATGTAAAAAATATACAGGAGAATCAATAAGTTCAGGAAAATATATTCATTAATCAGATAGTGATGTAATAAAAATACTACTCTTGTATTACCTCTTTTTGGTCAACATCTACTTCGTCCTAGAGTGAGTAGGGAACCTAGATTGAGTAGAGGAGTAGAGTTTCAGCTGGCTTACAGTAGTTAAGTGTCTCGGTCGGTGGTAACCAGTAGGTCAGTGCTCATAACCAAGAGTATGAATTCAAGTGTGTACGCAATATTAACTCCATCATATCTCAATATACCTCTAGATTTGTTTTTTCTTATGCCATGTATGCTGTTCATAGATATACCGTCTTCTGTTCGGTTTATACTTAACTGAAGAAGTGTAGTCAGAAGTAGATTCAAAAGTATCGTCAGAAGTAGATTCAAAAGTAGTCAGAGGTAGATTCAAAAGTAGTCAGAGGTAGAGCCAGAAGTAGACTAGTAGAAGTACAGTAAAAGACGTCGAATGTTAGAAGGGCGATGGTGTAGTACTCAAAGTAGAGTATTGGAGCTCTACTCTCGTCCTCCCTCTTTTTTGGTCAATGAGTATACATGTATAAGCGCAACCAATATTTCACGGATGTGTTCTTTGAAACCTTTACCAATATGGTAATTGAACTTGTGGCAACTCGGGATGTTACGGTCGACAAGCACAAAGAAAAACCGGATTTTAGCCACCCACGAATTTACTTTAATATTCACGTTACGTCTTTTTTTTTATTCTGGAGCTTCCTCCCAACTTTTGCTTTTTTTCTGTATGTCTTTTTTTCATGGCTTTTTGCTTTCGTTACCACGTTCAAAAAAAGAACTTCATATAAAGTACCCATGAGAAATGTTTCCAGAAATTCATATCTATATAATGAGTTTCATATAAGTTCCATAGAGTCAGATAATTCTGGGAAGCAAACCTTCAAGTGTTTTCATAATGTTTCGTATATTTACAACAAAGTATCTCCAGCTTATCCTTGATACTACCAATTACAATATAAAAATGTATTATGTGGGTCCACCCATTTCAGTATTTGAAGCCCACACTGTCTAATCCAAAATTCTAAGTGTCACAAAACACGCAAACATGATTTTAGAGTAGAGTAGGCTCAAAATACTCAAATGGTAATTCACTACCAAAGGTGGATCCAACACTATATCACTGTATAATATGCTACTTATACTTTAATCTTAGTAGTCTAAATATTCTCGAGTCCTCTATTTCAATCTATAGTATACTACTACTTCTACTTCTACTACTAGTTCTACTACTACTTACTGAATAACTACTCAGTACTTTCTACTGATTAATTACTAATAACTGACTACTTACTAGTAACTACTCAGTACTGTATTGCTGCATTACTGTATTACTTACTACTAACTGTCTAATTACTGTCTAACTGTCTAATTACTGACTAACTGACTTCAATTGACTACTTATTAATTACTTACCACCACTTACTAATAATTGACTGACTGACTTTTTCCTACCTCCTCTACTACTATTAACTACTTACTTTACTACTAACTATACTACTTACTACTAACTATACTACTTACTACTAACTATACTACTTACTACTAACTATACTACTTACTACTAACTATACTACTTACTAGTATGCACTAGTCAGTCAAGACACGGCAACCAATGGTAAAGTGAAAAGTGGTTCTAATTGGTCACAGTGAGGTACGATGAGAGACTTGATGATGACAGTTAAATGGCTAGGCTTGGCTCAAAGAACTGTTATAGACTGTCCAGAGCTAAATTAATTAATGTTAATAGTAGAGTCAGCACCGATGCCGGCTTACTCATGGTAGTATACTCAGCCCACAAATCACCCCTATATTTTTTTATGAATATTAACCAAACTTTAGAGTCTTTAATCTTGGATACGTGATTTTAAGACGTGATTTTAAGACCTGCAAAAAGTAATAGTAGTGGTTTATCCCAGAAATAGTACTAATAATGGTGGCGGTCTTGCATATACCAAGAATGCTTGTAACTACTTTATTTATTCTGATACATCTTGTTAGCACGTGAGTTACCTAAGTTGCTATATGTTTTGAAAGGAGAGAAATCTAAACTGTTTTTAGTTTTTTGAAGAGAAACAGTGGCTTCGAGATACTATACTATGTGAAGAAATCAGTCCAAGTCATTGGTAAACATCAGTACCACTACACTAATTAATATTGGTGGGTCCAGTGTGGGGAGACATCTTGGTATGTCCTCCTTTTGGTGGTGTATATATTTTTTGGTGGTATTATAAAATAGTGGGAGCTTGTCCTTTTATATTGAGGTGAGCCTTCACATGACTAAAGTCACGTGAGTGGCTGCGGTGTTGGAGAATCAGCAAGAGCTGTTTTCTCAACATACTAAGTGCCTGTATATATTGCTAGAGTATAAAATGCTCTTCCATACTACTCTACTATAAAATATCATGTTTGACGCTAAGAATGGCTATTAGGATTAGACAGCGTAGGCTTAAAATACTAAAATGGGTAGTGCACTACCGAAGGTGGATCAACACTACTACACTACACTATACTACTACACTATACTACTACACTATACTACTACACTATACTATACTACTTGTCATATTCTTGTTGATACGTCTCTCTATATTATGTCTTTTTGTTGATGGTTCTCCAGAGGGAGGATCAGGCTACTTAAGTAGTTGGCGGTAGAGTTAGCGTCTCCTGGTTGTTGCTATGTACAGGCTTTTAAGTAATCTCCATGGAATAATATTGGACAGAATACATACTGTTTACTTTTTTTGGCATATTAATATGGTGTATAATTATGAGCACTAATCTTATGTGGTGCGCGATAGCTAGCCCGGAATTGCCCGGAATTGCCCGGAATTGCCCGGAATTGCCCAACTACAGGAGCTCTAAAATTCCACTACGAAACCTTTTTCGATTAACAAAATATGCATTGTAACGTCCGGAATTCCAGAATTCTAACCATTCTATTTTTACAAGACAGAAATGAAAAAAAGGTCGTTTGCGTTGGGCCTTTTTGTGCTGAGGTCGCCTGGTGCACGGGTGTTTTTTGCACCCATTTAGTCTCATTCCGAGGTCCCAACACCCCATTTAACATCTTGTGAGAAACACCTACTGAGTTCCGAAGGTTAGATTCTTTGGAGTTAAACATTCAAGTCAAACCTTCAGAGGAAGTATTGAGAAACAAATGTCAGGCATGGCAACTTGCTGTCTCGGGTACTTTCAACTTATAATTCAGTATATACTAATATACAGGGGTATGTAAATTGTACCATACAAGACCGAAGTCATGACACGGGGCGCAGCCACGTTTGATAGTTATCCACTCGTCTGTGACCTGCACATAGCGCATCACAGGCCTGTATACAACACACCATGTAGTACCTTGACTCCGTGTGTTGACAGGTACCACACCCATACTACTACAGTCACATATGTAGAGAGTGCTAATCAGACATGGATACACCCCCAGATGTAGCTGGTCTGGACCATTCATAGATATTGTGATTGTTGAAATTGCATACATGATCAATGTGTTTCTTGACCTTCTCTTGAGCATAATCTTAGCGGTGTACGGGTTTATCTTGGGTGACATTTGGGTTCTACCTCTATATCTACACCTACGCGGTGGCTACCCAAAGGTATATTTACCAAAGAAGAATCTTCTTTCTAGAGGGAATGTCTGTCAACTGATCTGTAAGCGTAGACTCAATTACCGGAGGGGTCGTGTGTGACCCATATTGTTTCTGGTGAATTTACTATGTATTTTAGTTGGTTCCCCAAAAAGAGAAATCGGCCTGCTAAGTAGTTGACCGGCGGAGTTTGGGAAACCAGCCAGTCTTAGCTATGTGCAGGCTTTTCAATAATTAACATGGGGTGTTTACTCNTGGGAAACCAGCCAGTCTTAGCTATGTGCAGGCTTTTCAATAATTAACATGGGGTGTTTACTCCTTGACATACTAATATGATGTATAATTATGAGCACTGTTCTGGTATGAGCGGAATTGGGGACCGCGGCCGGAATTGTCAAGCTACAGGACCTCCAAAAGTCCCCACGCATAAGATAATCCACTCTAGAATATGCATCGTGAAATCCGGAATTCCAGAATTCCACCAAATTCACTCTTCTCTCCGTACCATGAAAAAAAGGTCGTTTGCGTTGGGCCGTTTTCTGCTGATGTAGCCTGGTGTACGGGTGTTTCTTCGCTTTCGCGGCCCCCGGTTTCACCCTAGTTCTGGCCATTCTATTCAACCGTACTTAAAAGCCATCTAAACTTTACCAAGCCACATCGAGATCCCCCAAATAATTATCACACTTATAAGGACTGCATAAATGTTACCCTGAGTATTAGCATAAAAAATTGTACGAGGTACAGTAGTACATTATTTTTCACTTGGAGTAGAGTGCGTAATCAGACTTGTACCACCACTCCACCACTCTGTTTACTGTTCATTTGGATGGTTCTTCAGAGGGAGAATCAGGCTACTTATGTAGTTAGTGGTGAAGCTAAATATCCTGCAGGTTAAAGATCGGTGCAAGGAGAAACTCCACATTCCATCCTACTCTAGCATAATTTGTCTACCTTCATACTGTTGAACGTTAGCATACACCAATTGGTATACAGGAACCGTTATATAGTTGGACTGCAATAACTCTCTTAAATGAGTGAC